>JAODAL010060267.1:0-20988 GCA_025379985.1 Phyllomedusa bahiana | reverse complement strand
ATTTTTTTTAAACCCAATCGAAAACCATACCATCCCGTCTGACGTCGCACACATCTCCCCTGCTCTATTCTGTAATCTCATTTGCTGGCCGCCAAATTACGGGAAAGCGCCAAAAAGGCGCGATCTTAATAGATGATGCACAGATTTTAAACCCTTTAATTAT
Organism: Phyllomedusa bahiana; assembly: GCA_025379985.1. Classification (NCBI taxonomy): domain Eukaryota; kingdom Metazoa; phylum Chordata; class Amphibia; order Anura; family Hylidae; genus Phyllomedusa; species Phyllomedusa bahiana. Next base: position 20,825 of record JAODAL010060267.1, on the reverse strand, counting down.
CGCATGATCTGGAAATTTCGATCACCTTTAAAAACCCCTTGCCGATTTCAACTTTGCGATAAAAATCGCTCAAACACTAATTATCAGATAAAGGGGCAGAACCCTTTTTAAAAATAAAGAGTTAAAAACCCGAAAAACGCGTTTGTCGCCGAGACCGGCGTACATAGGGAATTGCAATGAGAGAATTGGGCGGGAAATACAGAAATTCAAATTGTTTAAGTATTCTCATTGGTCGGCAGAAGCCAGCCAATCAGAATAGGAGCGACAAAGACCCATTATATCTATGGAGAAGTTTGAACCAATCAGAATAGGAGCGACAGTGGCCCTTCTAACCTATGAAGGAGTTTTTAAACCAATCAGAATAGAGCGACAAAGCCCCATTATATCTATGGGAAGTTTGGACCTTTCAAAATCAAAGGCGGGACAGTTCAAAATACAGTAAAAGACAGAAAAGAGTGATTGGCTGAGCTGCGGTGGCTTGGCTATCCCAGCCAACCAGAGCGCGAGCTACTTCTCCCTTTGTGGTCTATGGAGAGATGGGCGCACTGAAATCTCGGCGCTCAGCGCCGTGCGGCATGAAGTATTAATCAAAAAATGATTTTTATTAAATGTAAAACATTATCAGATAAAGAGCAAAAACCCTTCTTTAAAAAAAAGCAGTTAAAAACCCGAACAACGTGTTTGTCGCCGAGACCGGCGCTACTTGGGGAATTGCAATAGAGACAATCGCCGGGAATACAGTGATTCAAATTGTTTAAGCTATTCTCATTGGTCGGCAAAAACCAGCCAATCACAATAGGAGCGACAATTTGTCCCATTAAAACCTATGGGGAGAATTGACCTTTCTTTATTCAAAGGCGGGACAGTCAAAAATACAGTAAAAATGCAGAAACGAGCTGATTGGTTGAAGCGGCGGGGGCTCGTCCAGCTTAGCCAATTAGAGCGCGAGTACTTTCTCATAGAGTTTTGGGGAAAAGAAATTCTGAGCGCGCTTGTGATTGGTAAGTTAAAGAGGCCCCGTTATTTGGACCAATGGGAGAGCGAGCGACGCTCCTATGGGTTTTCTAATGCAATCTGAAATAGAACTGTACATGGCCGAAATCAAATTATAACACTACAGAAGTGGTCCCGATGTGTAATATAAAACGAATGATAATATGGGGGTAACGAAAAAAAAATATTAATCAATAAAAATCATGTTTATTTCTTTATTTTCGTTAGCCAAGGATCAAGAGTATGGGTGCAACAAAAATAAAGAAATAAACATGAATACTCCTTCATAGGTTATAATGGGACATTGTCGCTCCTATTCTGATTGGCTGGTTTATGCCAACCAATGAGAATAGCTTAAACAATTTGAATTACTGTATTTCCCAGCAATTCTCTCCATTGCAATTCCCTATGTAGCGCCGGTCTCGGGGGACAAACGCATTGTTCGGGTTTTTAATGCTTTATTTGTAAAAAAAGGGTTCTGCTCTTTATCTGATAATTTTTTTACATTTAATTAAATCATTTTTTGATTTTAATATTCATTTCGCACGGCACTGGGCGCCGAGATTTCAGAGCGCCCAAACTCTCCATTGCTATAAAGGGAGAAGCAGCTCGCGCTCTGATTGTGGGATAGCCAAGCACCCGCTAGCTCAGCCAAACAGCTCTTTTTGTCTTTTTACTGTATTTTGAATTTTCCCCCCGTGGATTCTGATTGGTCTAAACTTCCATAGACTAGAATGGGTCTTTGTCGCTCCTATTCTGATTGGTCAATAATTCTCCATAGGCTTAGAATGGGTCTCTGTCGCTTCCTATTCTGATTGGCTGAGTAGCCAAGTCCGGTAGCTTAACCCAAACAGCTCTTTTCTGATTTTTAATGTATTTTGAACATCCCCCCTGGATTCTGATTGGTCTAACTTCTCCATAGGTTATAATGGTTCACTGTCGCTTCTATTGTGATTTGGCGGTTTATGCCGACCAATCAGAATAGCTTCTGAAATTTTAATTATGTTTTTTCCTGGCAATTTTCCAATATCTAATTCTTGAAATTTGGATATTGGAAAATGATTTTGTTTTATGTATTTTTTATTTTTGAGGTTTCAGCTCTTTTCCTGAGAATGTTGAACGCCTTTATAAAGGCGATTTTTGATTCATACTCCGCACCGACATGTGTAATGGTTTCTCGCTGTTCCAGCCTGTCTCGCATCGGAACTGTTTTTCGGCGCAGCCCCGCACGGGCCCTAAGTCCGCAATGCGCCCATGTCCCGCACTGTGCCCCACACACACTGGCGAGGCGCAGGGAACTTTTCCCCGCAAAGTATGAGTGCGCTACCTCCAGCGGCGAATCATAGGCGCAGCCCGCATGCGCCTCGGTCCCCGCACTGTGCCTAACACACTGGCCAGGCGCAGCGGGACTTTTCCCGCATGTATGACCGCACTACCTCCGGCGCCCAATCTAGGCGCAGCGCCGCACCCGCGCCCTTTGGACCGCACGGCGCCTAAAAAACACAGGCGAGGTGCGGTGGACTTTACATTGTATGTATGAGCGCGCCCCGGCCCACATAAATTTAGGACAAAACCTCTATGGGGTGGCGAGCGGAGCACGTGGCTGGGGCCAGAGCAGGGACGACTTTTCTGGCAAAAGAAATGCCTGCCGGCTTTTTGGTATTGGGGGCAGGCAGGGCCATGGTGGCGAACCCACTGGTCCCCAGATGGAAAGGACTTTTCCAAGGCAAAAGCTTGGCAATGTCAGATTCAGGCTTTTGTTTTTTGGGATTTTTGGGGTTAAAAGTGTTTTTTTTGCCCCAAAACCCTGGAGACAAAAGGCTGGTGTAGACTGGCCGCTGAGGTCGTAAATGGTGGAAGGAAATGGGTGGATGAGTTTTGGTGGTGCTGGTGAAATCGGGCGACGGTGGAGGCTGAAGTGGGGTGACCCCCGATAATGACCTGAGGACTGGGCAGCTGAGGAACGCTTAGTGGTGGGGGAGGATTAGAAGGCGGAAAGCCCAGAGGGTGTGCAATGGTTGGAAGCCCGGATCGGTGTTGCCTTTTTTCCCCCAAACTGTTCCCCCCTTTCAATCATGCTTCGTTTTGCATGTGTAGACAGTTGGTGGTGGTTAAACACTAAGATTCTTGCCTTACGTTGCGTTCACGGCAAGGCGCATGAAGAACGATTGGCGACGTTTTGTTTTAGTTTAAAGGGCTGACCCGCGTGACGGGCCTGACGGTCCGCAACCGACGATCCGCTGGCTTGGGTGTTGTCGCCAGCAGGAAAAAGCACCTTCTCTGTACCTTCCTCCAGACTACCCCCCTCTTTGCTCGTTACCACCTGAATTTGCCCATGTTCAGAAAGAAAAAAAATTTAAAAAGGGTATGGAGAGTATTTGACAGTTCTTATTGAAGACGGCAATACAGCTTTTTAAAACCCCTTAAATTTTCCCTACAGCCAACTGGGATTAAAAAATAAAATGTTTCTAGCAAATACCTGTGAAATGCGGTTGGTGGAAAAACCCCGTAAGACAAATCAAGTGTTTTTCCCTTCAGCCCGGGGTTTTTACAACTGCCCGTTAAAACTAGGATTGTTAGTTTTCAAAAGATATTTTACAAGTGCACATCTGCCAAAACTGGATTCACCGAGCGCAATAAAACTTTTAGATTTAAAGGAGGGAAAAATTGGTTTTTTTGCGAAATGAGAAAAGAAACGTTGCTAGAAATTTTTCTTTTCAGAATTTGCAAAATCGTGGCTTTTTGAAAAAAACTAGGGCGCCCAGTGCAATCAGCTATTTAAAAGTTTTACGGTAAAAAAACGGGTTTATTCCCAAAGAAATTTCCAACAGTAATAAAAAATTTTCTGTATCCCAAATTTTAAAAAGAAAGGGGTATTTTAAAAAAAATGGGGGGGGACCAAAGTCCATACAGCTATTTAAATGATAGGTAATAAAAAAGGGGGTTTTTCACCCCAAAGAAAAACAACGCAATTTCTAGCAAAATTTTTGTTGTAATTTAAGTAAAGGGGTCTTTGAAAAAAAAGGGCCGCCAAAATGAAAATACCTGACTAAAGTTTTTAGGATAATAAAAGATGGGTTTTGCACATGAAATACAACAGCAGTTACTAGAAAATTTTGTCTCCTAATGTAAGTACAAGGTGGGTCTTTAAACAAAAATGGGGTGCGCCAAGTGAAAAAAAAACGTAATTAAATTGTGTAGGATAATAAAAGGGGGTTTTTAACCAATGAAAAAAAACAGCAGTTTCTGAAAATTTCTGTATCCTAATGTAAGTACAAGGTGGGTCCTTGACAAAAAAGGCCTGCGCCCAAAAATGAAAAAGTGATTAAATTTTGTACGAAATAAAAGGTGGTTTTTTATTTGAAATACAACAGCAATTACTAGCAAATTTCTGTATCCTAATGTAAGTCAAATTGGGTCTTTTTAACAAAAAAGGCTGCGCAAAAGTGAAAAAAAAACGTAATTAAAAATTTTGTCAGATAAAAAAGGGGGGTTTTGCACCAATGAAATAAACGCAGTTACTAGAAAAAATTTTGTATCTAAAGTAAGTACAAAGGGGGGGGTCTTTTAACAAAAAAGGCCCGCGCCCCAAAGTGAAAAACATCTAAAAATTTGGTAAGGATAATAAAAGGGGGGTTTTTTAACTATGAATACAAAAAAGCAATTATAGCAAATTTCTGGTCCCAAGTAAGTACAAGGGGGTTTTGAAAAAAAATGGGCCCGCGCATAAGGGGGAAAAAAAACTAATTAAATTTTTGTGTACTGATAATAAAAAGGGGGTTTTTGACTATGAATAAAAAAGCAATTTTAGCAAATTTCTGTTGAAATAAGTACAAGATGGGTCTTTGAAAAAAAGGCCTTCGCCAAAGTGAAAAACCCTAATTAAATTGGTCGATACAAAGGTGGTTTTTTCACCCCTGAAATACAACGCAATTTTGCAAAATTTTTGTATCCCAAGTAAGTACAAGGTGGGTCTTTGAACAAAAAGGGGTGCCCCCAAAATAAAGGTACTATTTTACCTAAAAGGGCGAGGTGTGTGGGCAAAATGGTAAAAAAAAGAAAACTATTTAAAAAATTTGGTTCAAAAAATTTTCTGGGCTGACAATTTATACTCATCTTTAAAAAGCTGTCAGTTGTCGTGTTCGCCCCAACACCCTCCCCTCCCCCTGGGGTGTCAGCGTAGTGCTTTTTAAAAAAGTCTCAGCCAAAACTAAATAAACTAAAATTCCTAATCTCCCTTTTTTTAAATTTTCACACAAAAATAAATTGTTGTGTGAAAAAAGGGAAACTTTGTTTTATATTTTTGAGGAGGAGCTACCAGTTGCTCTTGAGACCCCCTTGACCCTATCTGAAAGGGAGGGTGTTTTGAAACGGGAAAATTTGATTTTCACCCAATAAACCTACACATCCAGTCAACTTGCACCCCCGCCCCCCTGCTTAATATAGTAGAAATTGGGGGGCGAAAGGAGATGCCCCAGGGACTAACATTGGAAACCACGGCCCTGCATCAACAAATTGCAGATCCCATTGGGGGCCCTGGGAGGTTGTCTCAATTGGGGGGTCCATTTGGGAGAAACGCGCGGGCGGCCATTTTCCATATGCACAGAGTCAAGGCTTACAACCTTTCTGAGAAAGGGAGGTTTCTTTCATATCTCCGGGCCGGGCCCCTCGCACTCCGGATTGCCCCGGGGCCCAAGAGACGCAGTTGGCCCAAAACCATCCAAGGTGCAGAAGCTGACGGGTGTCCTGTCCAAGTTGTTGTACGCAGTCCCCCTCTTTCCAAGTGGTGGGATTTGCACCATTTCAGGAATTTAGGGCTTGGGGACCCAAGGTTAGAGAGCCCCAAAACCGCTATCTCTTTTGGGAAAAAAGGGTACCGCCCTTCCAATATGTAAAAAGAAGGTGGGCCCAGCCCTTTTAGCCTCGGTGCCCCCCCAAGGTGCACGAAGTGAGAATGTGGAGCTGTAACTACGGTCAGGGCAAAAATTTACTTATGGCCCTGGGTGAATGTTACTTCCTGCCGCCAAAACCCAGAAAACTTTGAAAGAAGATGCTGTTTCTCCCCTGCACGTTGTCAAATTTGTGTTTTCCTGCCCCCAAAGTCCGCCTCCTTTCCTCCACCACCACCACCACAGCCCCCAAAAAAGTCTAAGTGTGCTCCTATACCCAGTGCAGGGCCAGCGGTGTTACGCATTTTCAAAAACCTTGGGTTTGCATGGGTGAGGGGGAGGTCACCAGGGGAGGAATGTCCGCGTCTGCAAACACAAAATAAATGTATTTCTCCGCGAAAAAACGCAAATCGGAGCTATGGTGACAGACAAGGGAAGGAAATGGGTTAGTGCTGACGAGGAGTGTGAAACCCTGCGCCTGCAGGACAGTGTTCAATTGGTTTTTAAAAGGTTCCTCATGTCTTCCACCCATCTGCAAGAATTTAAAAAAGGCCAGGGAAATGTGCATGTATTCATCCATTCCCATAAAAGATCCCCACCCAAATCCGGTGGGGGTGAATGGAGGAGGCATTGGGAAAGCAGTGTCTGGGAAAATGGTGGTTTTTTTTACTCAGGGAAGGAGTGGAGGGCAGGAGCGCCGAGGAGGTAGGGGGGATGGGAAGATGAGGCCGATGACCAAAACACACCATGGCAGATACAGTGGAGTTGGAGGCAGGGAGTCCCTCAGAGTCTCTTGCCAGTTTGGCCCGCTGCTATATTTGCCCGAATGTGACAGGAATGTAATGTGGCAGAGGGTGATTTTTGGTTCCCCCCTCTTTTTGGCCCTTCGTACTGGTCCAAAAAAGGGGGGCTTTTTTTTTTTACCCCGTGAGGGGAGGATTTAAACAAGTACTATAGGAAATTCATGTGGTCCCGTTGGGCCGTGCCTATCTGCGCAATGTCCTCTCTGCGGTCTGACCGGGGGGGGTTCCCCCATCGCCTGTACCCCAAACACGGCAGTGTGGGAGGGGTGAGGGGGTGAGCATAAGCTCCATCAGCACAGCCCAAGTTGGGGAGGGGTTGATGAGCAGCTTCTTTCACCGCCTGTGAGGAGGGTACTCACCAGCAGCGCAGCGGGGACCCGGAGCACCCTGAAACCAGAGGTGGGGGAGCCTACTTGGCAGCACTCTGCCACCCTAATTGAGACCACTGGAAATTGGGGGAGCCAAAAAGGGGTGTGTGGCCGAAAAAGCCGGTTTGCACTGGAGGGGCTGTCCCTTTTCCCGGCAGTAGTGTGGATCTGAACAGGTGTTCAGGGGTTGCGGGGGATTTTCTGGTACCTGCCGGCTACTTTCTGATGCTGCCACCCCCTGATCCACTTTCTTTTGCCAGCTGCTCCATCTACCCCCCAATTCCTTTTACAGGATGGTATTGCCCCCCCCCCCCCCCCCCCCTCCCCCACCCCACCAGGCCCTTAGTGACTTTGTGCTGCCCCTCACCCCCATATGTGTCATTGTGAACCCCGTGGACTATGTTGTGCCACTCGAATTTTTTCATTGTGCATTCCGACCCCAGCTGTTGCTTTTGGGGCCATCACCTCCAAAACTTGTGATTGTGCCCCTCGTGCCCATGATGTTGCTGCCACCTCCCTCAACCTGTCATTGCCACTCTGTGGCCTTGATGTTGCTCCCCCTCCAAAAAAATTTTGATTTTGCCACTCTGGCCCTATGTGTTGCGCCACCCCCTCCTGTTCATTTGCCACTTGTGGCCCATCATGTTGTTTCCACCCCACACTTGGTTTTCCCCCCTTTTTTAATCTTCAGAAGGGAATGAAAAGGATCGGATTTTGATGATTAGGGAACCAAAAACAGGGGTGGATCGAAAAAAGAGACAGCAAATATCCATTTTTGGTCATCTTGTTTTTGGGGTTAACTTTGTTTTTTTTTGGCTTTAGCAAGCTGTGGATTTTTGCCGACTGAAAGTGGACACTAAAGGATGAAAAAAAAGGACAAAAATGACAGTGAGTCAAGGCCCAAAATTTCTGCGAAACCCTCTCCACTCTTTAGGGGGCGGGACTCTATTGTATCAGTGTTTAACAGAAAAGGTTCTTCATTTTTTGGGTCATTGATGTTGGTGTAAAAGGAGTGCGCTCTTTGAGTATTAGGATCTTGGCCCTCAGTTTGTTCTTTCCAGTGGCGCTGGCATTTCCTTGTCAGTTGTTCCCTTCATTATTTGGTCAGTTTTTGGGATGTAACTGCCCGAGAAAATTTAAGTGTGAAGCGATTCTAATAGCGGCGGTGTCATTGGTATATATAAAAACAGCAAAGTTCAAGACCAAGCCCCCGCTTCCTAGCATATTTTAGATGGCCAATTTTTTACCTATTCCCCAACCCGGAAATAGGTTTTTTAACGGTTCGACGCAAAAAAATTGGGGCGAAACCATTTTTTCGGGAAAATTCGGCAAATCTGGAAAATGAAAATTTTTTGGGAAAATTTGCCCATCTCTAAATTGGGTTTCTGCTCCTTGTATGGATTTCTTTTTTTTTTTTAAACATATTACATTTTTTTTTGTTTTAAATTTCTATTCAAGGATTCAGAAAATAATTGTTCCCGTAAAACGCAAGATAAGTAAATGTTGCCCCAAAAATACGTAGCAAAAAGGACGTTTACAACAAAATAATTTTTTTTGTTTACTTGACTTTTTTGATTCTCTAAAATTTGCTTTTTAATTTTTACAACTTGTCTGGGTTATATTGTACATGTAATTGTTAAACTTGTAGTTAAATACATTTAGGTCTTTTGTTAGTGGGAAATGTTTTGTCCCAAGCCTGCAATGTCTGCCACAAAGAACAAGTTATAGAATTAAAGTTTAATAGAAAGCCCCAAAACTACTTAGCACAGTAACACAGTATAACTTTGATGTGCTGAGGTCATTCTGACCATCAGTCAATCTGCCATCTATAGTATTGCCATATTTGGAACTGCTATATTTTGAAGTGATAGATTTGTTAGTTATTTGAAGAAATAGGACCGAAACTGATAGAGCACATCTCAGAGACCCGCTGTCATCTGATCATGTTTTTCTTCCTCTCTTTACAGGTATGTGTGTGCTGGACTACAATCACCAGCAACCCCACTGCAATATCTGTTTCATTATACTGCTTTGTTGAATGGTATGTGTGTGTTGAACTACAATCACCAGCATCCCCACTGCAATATCTGGTTCGTTATACTGCTTTGTTGAATAATATGTGTATGTGCAGATTTCACCCCAGCTCTGTCTTCCATAATTACCCTGTGTTTATTTGTGCAGCCATTTGATCCCAGATATTCCTCTTAAGTCTTTGCTCTGTGCAGGGCCATCTTTTCTCCACCCATTTAGGCACCTGGGTTCGTGATGATCCCAATGAATGCCTTTTTTACCGAAAAATTTTCAGAGAGGGAGGTCATTTGCCATCGGAAAATTTGAAATCTTTAGCGTGAAAATTTTGGAAGTGATGTTTGAAAGTGTTAGAAAAAATAGGCCCAAAATGGGCGAAGTGGGCTAAGTGGGCCAGGGGATTGTATTTTGGGGTTTTCTGGTCTTTTTAAATACATCTTTTCCCCTGTCACTTTCTATCTACCTTGCAGATCCTGCCTCTACCCCTACCACCCGGTCTCGCCCCCTGGGAAAAATGCTATCCACAACAGGCCTCTCTCCTTCCCTCCCCTTTTTTAACACCCCACACTTTTTTTCCCCTTTTTAACTTCCCCCAAACCCCCTGAAACATTGTGCCGCACGTTTGTGCTATATTCATCACTGAACCCCATTGCTATCTTTTTTTTCTCCCTTCTCACTGAGGAGACATCTCTTTAAACCCTCGTCCATTTTTCCTTTACTGTCACCCCACCTCCTCTTCTGCCCCCCAAAAGAAAACCTGTTCCCTGTTTGGTATTTTTTTTGAAACTTTTTCTGCCCCTTTTAAAAAGTTCTTTGGGGAAGCCGATCTGTCTGAAATAAAACACTGCTGTTCATGACCTGTTCCTTTAACCCCCCTAAACCTGGGGCCCCCAAAAAGAAAACATGGTTTCCCCAGCAATCTGACACCACTTTCCTTGTTATTTCATGTATGGGGGCCCCTACAATACCCCAAAACTCAGCCTAAAATTTACTTACACTTACCAGGTCATTCCTCTGCACCCTCCCTCACTTTCTCCCTCAGCCGCCTTTTTTTCTCTAGGTCCGGCTGGGTCAGACCTCTCCCCCCGTCAGTTTCGTACTTTGCTGCCTGACTCCCTTATTTTCCTCTTTTTCTGAAATCCCCATTCCATCATGGGGATTTCAACATCACAAACACTACCATGTACTCTATTAAGCCGATGTATAGGTGTAGAGAACCCTTGATATAATGAAATGAGTTTGGGTTTACCAATACAATTTAAACCAAAAAAACTACAGGAAAAAACCCCTAGAAAAAAGTACATAAAAAAAAATTTTTTAATAGAATGAATAAGATTTGGGGAAAGAAAACGAAAAAAAACCCCCTAATTCCCCTATCAAGGAAACCTGTCTACCTAAAAAGGGGGAAAATCGCCCCATAAGGGGCCCCCAAAAGGGAAACCCTAAAAAACCCCTGTCCCTAGCTACATCTAAATGAAAAAAAAAAAGAAAAAAAAAAAAAACATATACTAAAATGGAGTGCACAAAAAAAAAAAAAGTGCTGTGATAAATAACAAACAACAGACAATATGTTGATGTTCAAAAAATTATTAAATTGATGATGGTCATAGGTAGATAATAATAAGAAAAAATTTTTTCCAATTTTCCCCAACCTTTTTCCCCCCCTGTTTTGGGGTTCATCGGGGAAAAAAAAATTGCAGTTGATAACAAATTGGAAAATCAAAGAAAAAATAACAAGATGTATGCAATAAATATAATCACGTCCCTTAGGATAAAAAACAGGGTGGAAAAGATAGAGGACGGGGTCAAGGTAAGTCATGTACAGTTCCCCCGCTATCTGATTTGGGGAACGGAAAAGAAAGTAAACAGTGTGGGGGGCGCTTTTTTTTTTTTGGGGCGATTTCCCCCCTTTTTTGAGGTGGGGCAGGTCCTTGGTTTGGGGTATTTTTGGGGGGTTTTTTTTCGTTTTTTTCCAATTTATTCTTTTGATTAAAAGTTTGGGTTTTTTTTGTATCTTTTTTCTGGGTTGTGATTTAAAAATCCCATTGAAAACCCATGTTTTCCTTCTGCTCTCATTTTTCACTAACCTCTTCTCTTGGCCCCTCGAGTTTACTGACTCTCCCCCCGACAAAGGATAAGATTCTTTGAACTGGTTTTGTTATTTTATTAATTTCAACTCACTGATTCTCCCTTTTTTTTTCTTTGTCAAACTTTTCTCTTTTCTTCACTTTCTCAGCCTTTCTCCGGACACTCCCGCCCTTTCCCCATCCGAAAAATCGCTCATCAAAAGCGAAACTTTGTCATGCCTCTTTCCCTTTAATCTCCCCCCCTTTTTGTCGTGGTGTCAAAACACAAACCTCTTCAAAATACCCCGGATATGTTGGCACCAATCCCCACCCTTCCCCAAAAAGTCAGACGCCGAGCCTTTGGGAACACCTAGAATCGCTTTATGCAGCAATGTTCCGGTGTGCTGAGCGTCTGTGGAGATAGTCGAAGTTCCGCGACTTTTCCACTATAAATTCATTTTCAGGACTTACCATGCCCCGGGATTGGCCAAACAAGAATTTTTTCCCCCCTCTCTAACATTGCCCGAACAACCCAAAACGCCCCGTTTGTACCTTCCACTCCTCTAGGCCCAAAGTAGGTCCCGGTTAAGACCTCGTGCTGAAAACGTGCCCCAATTACTTAAGGACAATTTTCAGTATCCGGGAAAACAATGTATCTCAGTCCCAGTAGCCCATCCGTCCTCCCCACATGTACTCTATCTTTTCCAGCCCCAAGACAGAGGAAGAAAGTTCCAGGGTTTTTCTTTTTTTCCCCCCCCAACTATCTCTAGCGCCCCATTCCTTAACCTTGTCCGGCCATTTCCCTGCTGTATCTTTAAACCCAACTGCAATCTTTCAACTCTCTTCTCATGGGTTTTCTTCTTCCTTTTAAACAAGCTGCTATAAATCCCTTTAAAAAAGCCCCCTCTGGCCCATCCTGCGCTGCCAACTACCCCCTACTTAAACCTTCCCCTTTATCTTAAAATCCGGGGAAAGTTGGTTATTGCCTTTCCCCTATTCTTTAAACCCTCTTTTTATCCTCTACAAAGGTTTTTGCACTTTCATCCACAGAAAAATTTCTCTAGTTAAAGTTTTAATGATCTCTGATGCAAAATTCGGGAATACTCGTTGTTGGTTTTTTTGGATCTCTTTGAGCAATTTGGGCAATGTTTTTACCCATCTTCTGCTGAGATGCTCCCTGCAATTAGATCCGGAATGCTTTCCTTTTTGGGTTTCTCTTACCCCTTGCCGCCTCTTCGTGTCTCATTTGAAAGGGTTTTACTTTTTCCTTTCCCTCTCAATGTTGGGGATCCCTAGGGGTCGTTCTTGGTCCTCTTCCTTTCTCAATCTTACAGCCCCATTGGCCCAAAACATCAATAGATTTTGGGTCCCGTACCCTCTCTACGTGTTTTTTCCCCCAATTATACAGCTCTTCCAGGGCCTCATCCCGCCCCCCGTACAAAACCCGTGACTCCTGTCCCCGGGGTTTTGATCATTCCTCTCTCTAGCTCAAATAAACCCTTTCCCTAAAAACTGAACTTTTATTTTTTTACCTTTTTATTTAACCAACCCCCATAGCTATTTCTCTTCGGGGTGGTGGTAACCACCTAACCCCCAGGAGCAGGTCCACTGTCTTTTGGGGTTTTCCCTTTTGAAATTTTGATTGTCCTTCACCCCTTATCAATCCCTTACCCCCTCTTGTTTTTGAGGTGGGGTGAATCTAGTATTGTCCGTTTCTCACTGTGGGGGAAAAAACTAAAACTCTATTGTGGTTTAATTTCTTTCCGTCTTGATACTGAAAATTTCCTTACTTATGGTCTTTCCTCTAAAAAACTCCCCTCCAAAATCTGTCCCCCAATACGCGCCAGGCTAAACTTTCTTTTCCCGCCGCTTATGATGCCCTTCCCTTGTCAGTCATGCCGGTTGCCATTTGTTACAGGATACAAAAATTAAACTAATCAAAACCCCCCAAAAGCCTCCCCAAACGTTGAAAACCCTACTCTTCCCTCACTCTGTCTACCACCCTACCGTTCTCTCCACTCTGTGGGACATCACCTACAAACCACTATCCAAAACCTCCCCTGCCCGTCTTCAAGATTTCACACAGTGCTGCACCAATTCTCTGGAACATCTTACCACTTTCCATTCAGGCACAATCCTAACCCTCATATTTTTAAAGGGAGTGTCCTGAAAATACATCTTTTTAGGCAGGTCTACCAAGATCCCTAATTGCTAATCCTACCTTCTATCATACACACTTCTGTCACTTCCTACACGAGGGCACCCACAGGTACTTATCTGTATAAAGATGTACTGTCAGGGTGGCAGGTTCACCCAATTTTTATGTAAACCACCCCATATTTATGAAACAAGGCTGGACCATTGTAAACTTAGCACTTTTCACCCTTCGTCACCCTCAGGCACCCTTATAGATTGTAAGCTCTTGCGAGCAGGGCCCTCACACCTTGTGTCTCATCTGTAAGTAGCTTTTATTGTGTAATGTCTGTGTTCTGTCTGTAATTATACCCTCTACATTGTAAAGTGCTGCGGATTTTGTTGGCGTTATAGAACGATTAATTTTATTTATTATTCTTACTTGTAAAGTAGTCCCCGGCGCCGCCGCTCTCCGCCGCCGCCGCCCGATCGTTAGGGCCCTAAGCCGCTTCCAGTCGCTAAGCTATCGGCTTTAGGGGGCTTAGGACCTTGGCGACGGCAGCGGTGGCGGGACTAATGTATGTGCATCCGCCGGACGCACATACAGATAGATGCTTCAGCGGAGCAGAGGGCTTCCGCGGAGTAATCTGTGCCGCAGTCAGGATTGGGCTCTGTGCGCGCCGGGTGTGCACAGCCCAGGCGGCGTGCGTGTCATCACGCTGCCCGCGCGGGCAGCTGGTGACGTCAACAACGCTGAAGAAAAGTTGGGAGCAAGCGACAGCGACAGTGGCAGGGAGGAGGTCAGGAAAGTGCTGTCAGGGTATTACTTTTAATTAGCGCTTTTTCATGCTGGGGGCCTATTATCTATGTTATATGTGCAGGGAGGGGGGCTATTATTATTGTTATATGTGCGGAGGGGGGGCTATTATTATTGTTATATGTGCGGGGGGGGGGGCTATTATCTCTGTTATATGTGCAGGGAGGGGGGCTATTATCTATTGTTATATGTGCAGAAAGGGGGGTGTTATTTCTGTTATATGTGCAGGGAGGGGGGGCTATTTCTATTGTTATATGTGCAGGGAGGGGGGCTATTATCTATTTTTATATGTGCAGGGAGGGGGGCTATTATCTACTGTTATATGTGCAGGGAGGGGGGCTATTATCTACTGTTATATGTGCAGGGAGGGGGGCTATTATCTAGTGTTATATGTGCAGGGGGGGGCTCTTATCTAGTGTTATATGTGAAGGGAGGGGGGCTATTGTCTATATTTATATGTGCAGGAGGGGGGCTATTATTTTACTGTTATATGTGAAGGGAGGGGGGCTATTATCTATTGTTATATGTGCAGGGAGGGGGGCGTCTTTTCTATTGTTTTTTGTGCAGGGAGGGGGGCTATTATCTATTGTTATATGTGCAGGGGGGATGCTATTATCTTTGTTATATGTGCAGGGAGGGGGGCTGTTTATCTATTGTTTATATGTGCAGGGAGGGGGCGCTGTTCTATTTGTTTTTTGTGCAGGGAGGGATGCTATTATCTACTGTTATATGTGCATGGGGGGGGGCCCTATTATTACTGTTGTTGTGCGGGGAGGGGGGCTATTATTCTATTGTTTATGTGCAGGGAGGGGGGCTTTTTATCTTATTGTCATTATGTGCAGGGAGGGATGCTTTATCTATTTTTTATATGTGCAGGGAGGGGGCTGTTATCTATTGTTATATGTGCAGGGAGGGTGGCTGTTATCTATTGTTCTATGTGCAGGGTGGGATGCTAATATCTATGTTATATGTGCAGGGAGGGGGGCTATTATCTACTGTCATATGTGCAGGGGGGGGGGGTTTATTATCTACTTATATACGTGCAGGGAAGGAGCTATAATCTACCTTCATTTTGTGTTTTGGAGGCCTATAAGTACTTAATTTAAAGTGTGCTGTGAGGCTAAAGTACCTAATATGTGCTGTGAGGCCAAATAAGCTACCTAATTTATACACGTGCGTGGGGCCTATTAAGCTATTATTACCTGCTGGGGGACTAAACCTGCCTTTATACCTGCTGGGGGACTAAACCTCCCTTTATACCTGTGGGGGCCCTTTAAAATGGCTATTACCTGCTGGGGGACCTAAACTGCCTATATACCTGTGGGGGACCTAAACCCTGCCTAATATCCCTTTGGGGGATCCATAACTTGCTCTATATACTACATGGGGGACCCAAAAACTTGCCTTTTAAAAACTACTGGGGGATCCATAATTTGCCTATATACCTACTGGGGGATTCCATAACCTGCCCTTATACCTGCTGGGGGATCCATATAACCTGCCTATATAAATGCTGGGGACATTTAAACTACACAGCTACCTACTGCGAGATATATAAAGTATATAATCCACTCCTGGGGGGCGTATATTTACTGGGGGACCCTTTTACCTTCACTGGGGGACACATAATTTACTGCGTTGTGGAGTCCCCTAACAGTCGTTAAGCGGTTGTTAAGGCCTCAGCTCAAGTCGTTGATAAGAGTTAGCATCGACTCCGCCCAACTCCAGTCGGTTGTTAAGCCAGTTGTTAAGGCCTCAAGTTGATTGTTAAGACCTTAGCAATCGACTCCGGGGACTATTGTACAGTAGTCCCTCAAATTACAATGGCCCTGCATTTTGAGTGTGGTTTCAACATTACAAAGTTCTTAAACAATAATCAGCCAATAAACGTGGCTGTATTAGAGCAGTGCATGCGGTGATTGGTGGTTCAGTTAGCGCCTCTCTACAATTTCAGGTGCTACTTACATGTTTGTAATGCTTTACATTTCGTTAGTGAGGTGAATGCAGTGATTGGCAGTCTGTAGTGCCTCTCTTCAGTTCTGTACTACATATCCTGTACTGTTCTTACATGTATTAGTGAGGTGCATGCAATGATTTTGGGGGTCTAGTAGCTCCTCTTACAGCACAGTGCGGTTTACATGTCCTGTATGCTCTTACATGTATTAGTGCAGTGCATGCAGTGATTGGTGGTCTAGTAGCTCCCCTTTACAGTATAGTACTACAGTCCTGTACTGCTCTTTCATGTATTTTGTGAGGTACGTGCAGTGATTGGCAGTCAGTAGTGCTCCTCCTGATCAAAAAACTTTTTTCCCCTGTTAGCAAGGTATATTTTGCAACTGGTCAAGATCAGTTATCCACCTAAGCATACATTATTGCGAGGGTGGATTCTACCTCGACTGCACACAGTCGTGATAATACACTGTTTGGCAGGGCATGAGGTCCTAGCCGAGTTGGATCCCATCTGGATGAGAGACAAACAGGTAGAAGAGAATTTAACAAGGATGCCCAGGGAGAGGATGTCTGGCATGTCCAGAGATAGTGGAAGATCCCCCAGTGGTTAAGCTTTTTAAAAACCAAAAAAGTCTAGGATGATATCAGTTGTGATGAACGATTCGGCCAATAATTGATTCGAGTCGTTTCCAGATTTTGTGGAATCATGTCCCGATGTTTGATCTTCGATTGCGATTAATCTCCGATTCCCATTAAAGTCTATGGAGGAGGAACAACAGGTTAATTTTTACACCCAAACAAGTGAGGTGAAGCTTGAATTAACATCCACAACAGTAAACTGGATATGTGCTACGTCTTAAGCAAGACAATTAGGCTACAAGAGTCACAGAAAAAACTAACAGGCTAAAATAATCCATTCCGTTCTATGGCTAAACCGAAAAAATTTGGGGGACGGGATAGCCACAGCAGGTACGCGGTAGCAGCTGCTACTGGGCCCTTTTGACACAAAACAAGACATGGTATTGGAAATGGCCCCCCCAAAGCCATATTGGAAATGGCACATAGTAACTGGCAGGAGACCCCTATCACTTTTTGCAAACCCGGGACAACAACTTGTCATATATGTGGTGGCAGCAAGAACATCCCAACGGGGAACACAGAGATTCAGCTGGCAAGGCCCTAGTTAGAGTGGATGCGGTGAGAGCCAGGCCTGACGTCAGTCACATATTAACATGGCAAAAATGCCCTTATGTCGCAGCAACGCTGATAGTCGGGCCGAAGCAGAGTGCGAATGCCGGAAGTGTGAGCTAAGATCTCGCTCAGAAGACAGTCAAGACCTGCTTAGCGCTTGAGAAATTTCTGCCTCTTTGAGAGCGATTGCCCCTCCGTATGAGTGCGAACGAATTGAGCTTCACTTAGAACACTGGTGGTTGATGCTCCAGTTCCAACCAGGTGTCCTTTTTCTGGCTTTCTTTTTCTCGTTTTACTGGACGTGCTGGAGGAAACTGTCTCTGCTCTTGGGGTGACGAATGTGCTCCATACGAACATTGATTCTTGCATAAGGGTTGTACCATGTATCTACTTGTTCACAAATTCACACAGCATGCCGTTTAACATTGTAGATCCTGGCAGTATTGTGATGATAGCATTTAGGTGGCATGCCTTTTTCTATGGTTCCCATACCCTTAAGGTGCATAATGTCTCCCTTCTTGTAAATGCACAAGTATTTTGACAAAAGCAAAGGGCCACTGATTGGAGTACTGCCTTATTTGCACCCCTGGCACCCCATTCACAATAGCCTTACCCCAAAACAAGCAGAAATGCCCTTATGGACACAGAGAGTGAAATTAGCAGAAATGAGTATTTGAAACAAGATTTATTTGAACAGAACCTTGAATATTGCAGTCTTTTCCAGCTGCTTGACCCCAAAAGCAACAAAAATTACCTTTTCAACACTCAATAAAATTTGCCAGAATAAAAGATTTTTTTTAAAAACATTTTTGGGAATAGGACCTGGATTATAGCTCTTTTTTTTACAGCAACCTAACCCCAAAAGCTGGAAAAATGATGACCTTTTGGATACTTGTAAAAATTGAAAAGAAGAAATGGCTGTTAGAAACAGCATTTTTTACAATAGCACTGGATTATAGCTGTAAACAGCTTTACAGCACACGGACCCGAAAAATTTGACAAATGACCTCTCGGACACTTGTAAAAATTGTAAAGAAGAAATGGCTCTTAGAAACAGCATTTTTTACAATAGGGTCTGTATTATAGTTGTTTATTAAAGCACACGGACCCAAAAACCATTGACAGTGCTTACAATTTTCATGAAGAAATGAGTAATACGAATAAGGTTTTTTCAAGAAAACATATTAATAATAATAATAATCTTTATTTCTATAGCGCCAATTTTTCCGCAGCACTTAAATTAGGGTTTAAAATACAGTATTTACACATTAAAGTACTTACAAAAGAGACAAAGGGTGAGGGCCCCCGCTCGTGAGAGCTTTCAATCTTTAGGGTGTATGGGTGAAAAAAAACGGGAAAAAGTGCCCAAATTTAAATGGTTCGGCCATGTTTCTAAATAGGGGGTGGTTTACATGAAAAAGGTGAAATGCCCCGACTGTAATTATATACAAAGTGCCTGTGGGGCCCAAGTGCAGGGGGGGGGGGACGATGTTTGATAGCAGTTGGGATTGGTGGGCCGAAAAAAGTTGATTTTCAGGGCCCTTTTAAAAATGGGGGTTGTAAATTTGCCTGATGCCCGCGGTAGCATTTTTTCCAGGATGGTCCCGCCGTTTTAAATCTTGTGGCGGGGGGGGAGGTTCGGATATTGGGGAAAATGTATTTGATACAATCAGCGAGCGGGGGAGCAGGGGGTAGGTGGTTTAGCAGGACTAGGGGGGGGGTAGGGGGGCAGCGTTGGGAGTTTATGGGTGAGAGTGCTGAGTTTTTTCTGTATCTGTCGGGGCTGGGCAACCAGTGCAGTGACTGACACGGGGTTAGAGGCTCAGTTATAGCGGTGGAGGAAAGAAAAGCCTGGCTGTGCATTTGGAAGATTGGAGAGGGGGAGGTTTGAGGAGGGGACCGAAAAGAAAAGGAGTTGCGTATAAGCGGAAAGAATAAGGGTAATGGGGGTTTGGTTGTTTCCACAGGAGAATGGCGGATTTTGGAGATATTTTGGGTCCCGGGGTGCAGGAGCGGGCAAGGGATTGGATATATGGGAGAAGGTCAGTCAGAATAAATAAAAAACCTAGACAGCGGGCCTGCTGCCTAGGAGAAATTGGTGGTACAATACAGAAACAGAAATAGCAGGGGGGGGGGTTGGTTAGTAGACAATTGTTGTCTTTTACAGTCTCCTAACCGCCAAACCAGACAAATGACCTTTTAGACACTCTGAATACAATTTGCATTAAGAAATGAGCATTTACATTTTTTTTTAAGAGGGAACCATCCTTTTTGGGAAGAGGAATGTGAGTAGACCGGTACTAATCGGTGACTCGGCAACTGGGGCGAAACATCAGCAGAAAATCCATGCCTGTTAATTTTGATAAAAGTAAAACGACCCAAACATTCTCTGGGGGAAGCTGGATACGTTTGTCTGTTATCATCACTCCTCCAGCTGTGCTCAAGGTCCGCTTAGAGATAACGCTGGCTGCTGGGCAAGATAACACTTCTATGGCGTGGTGAGCGAGCTTGAGCCATTCATCCATTTTGGATACCCAAAAGTCGATTGGGTCCGGAACATATCCAAAAACATCGGTGTTGAGAGCAGATAGTCATGGATCATGACCTAAGCCGGTCGCTATGTGCCCTGCATTACAGGCGTTGGTGAGGTGGTAAATAAAGGTTGCCAGAGGTCACCCATTAGGCTTCTGCCACAATACCTGCTGCTGCTACGGTTACTTGCCACTCTACTGCTGTCCACTTGCTGACGTTGTTGCACCATAACATTAGAACGTGAAGCAGACGCAACAGCTGTCTTCAGTTGATCAATGAGCACCGTCTCAAATTCCTGCATTCTACTGTCAATTTGAGATGGTGAAAGGAAAGTGCAGACTTTTGCTTTGTAATGGGGATCAAGGTGGGTGGCCAGCCAGTAACTAGTGTTAAAAACATCAAATTGTTCTACAAATTATCTAAGAACTGCGGTCTTTTCGGAACACTGACAATCACAAATAGAAATTTTTGCTACAGAATATGGAATAAATGTGGTATCTTCCCACAACTGACAAAAAGGAGTACAAATATAATCATTTTCTACAAATTATCTAAGAACTGCGGTCTTTTCAGACAATTGACAATCATGGATAGATATAGAAATTTTTTCTACAGAATAGGGAGTAAATCTTCCCACAAAATGACAAACAGGAGTACAATAGATTAAAATCTATGAACAGTGATTTTTTTATGAGTAGTGATGAGCGATTACGTTCACTATCGTTTATCGGGGCGTAGTCTATTTTCGGCAATTATTCAAGACGATTTCCGATAGTCGATAATAGATTATCGCCGATGACCATTAAAGTCTATGGGAGAGGAACAACACCTTATATCTTACACCCAAACAAGGCTGGAGAAGCTGGGAATTACATCCACCAACAGTTCAAATGGATACGTGCTACATCTTAGGCAACACACTTAGGGTTTTAAAAGCCACAGAAAAAAGTCACAGACCATTCATATCCCTGTCTTGTACCACAGCATGACCCTTAAACCTGCTGACCACAAATTAAAAAGTGCTGAGGGGTATTATTTGAACCATCATTTTACTT
>JAODAL010060266.1:0-20989 GCA_025379985.1 Phyllomedusa bahiana | reverse complement strand
ACCAAAAATCTGGCCCAGCTCTATAGTGTCACTGTTCTTACAGTAAAGAATCCACCATCACAACCTCTTGTGGCCCCTGAGCTCCATAATGTCACTGTTCTTACAGTAAAGAATCCACCATCACAGCCTCTTGTGGCCCCGAGCTCCATAGTGTCACCACCCTTACAGTAAGGAATCCACCATCACAGCCTCTTGTGGCCCCAGGCTCCATACTGTCACCACCCTCACAGCAAGGAATCCACCATCATCACCTCTTTTGTCCCTGAGCTCCATAGTGTCACTGCTCTTACACTAAAGAATCCACCATCACAACCTCTTGTGGCCCGGGCTCTATAGTGTCACTGTTCTTACAGTAAAGAATCCACCATCACAACCTCTTGTGGCCCCTGAGCTCCACAGTGTCACTGTTCTTACAGTAAAGAATCCACCATCACAACCTCTTGTGGCCCCAGCCTCTATGCTTTCACTGCTCTTACAGTAAGTAATCCACCATCACAACCTCTTGTGGCAGCAAGCTCCATAGTGTCACTGCTCTTACAGTAAACAATCCACCATCACAACCTCTTGTGGCATCTAGCCCCATAGTGTCACTGCTCTTACAGTAAAGAATCCACCATCACAACCTCTTGTGGCAGCAAGCTGCATAGTGTCACTGCTCTTACAGTAAACAATCCACCATCACAACCTCCTGTGGCCCTAAGCTCCAAAGTGCCATCATTCTTACAATAAAGAATCCACCATCACAACCTCTTGTTGCCCCAAGCTCCATAGTTTCACTGTTCTTACAGTAAATAAAAAAAGTTTATAAGTATAAAAAATGTATTAAAAATATTCAAAAGTTCAAATCCCCCCCTTTATTTTACAAATAAATAAAAATAAAAAAGTTGCACATATTTGGTAATGTCGAGTCTGTAAAAGTCCGATCTATTAAAATATCGCATCATTTACTCCATACGCTGAACACCGGAGAAGAAAACAATTCCAAACGGCAAAATTTGGGGGGGGTGGGGGGGGGGGTTGAACATTCCATGATCCCTAAAAATTGGAATAAAAAATTATCAAAAATTATCAAAATTCTATCCCAAATGTCACGAATAAAAACTGCCCTTCAGCCCGCAGACAATGTGCCCGCGCTCAGGTCCATGGGAGGAAAAGCAAAATAGTTATTGGTTGCTGAAAATGGCGCCGCAGGGCGAACGTAAGAGAGAATGTTTGTATTTTTCTAAAAGCAATAAAACATGATGAAAACCCCTGATGTTTGGTGTCACCAGAATCGCCCCGAGCTGCAGAATCCAGATCACACATCATTTACACCAAAGAGGGAACAAAACCCCCCAAACGGGGCGCACGTATGTTCTTGGCTGTAGAGTGACCCCCACTGCTGGTGACAATCTGAAGCCATCACATAGGACAGTTGGTCACCCCTAGTAGTGATACCAGGGACACGTCCAGGACATCCTGCTGTCACATGTGTCACTGGCCTGCAATGATGAGCTGCTGAGGACATCAGATCTGTAGCTATAGCAACCAGCGCTGGCAGCCTATCAGGAGAGATTGAACAGGTCTGTAGCTATAGTGACCAGCGCTGGCGCCTATCAGGAGAGATCACACAGGTCTGTATCTATAGTGACCAGTACTGGCAGCCTATCAGGAGAGGTCACACAGTTCTGTAGCTATAGTGACCAGTGCTGGCAGCCTATCAGGAGAGATCACACAGGTCTGTAGCTATAGTGACCAGTGCTGGCAGCCTATCAGGAGAGATGACACAGGTCTGTAGCTATAGTGACCAGTGCTGGCAGCCTATCAGGAGAGATCACACAGGTCTGTAGCTATAGTGACCAGTGCTGGCAGCCTATCAGGGGAGATCAACAGGTCTGTAGCTATAGGGACCAGTGCTGGCAGCCTATCAGGAGAGATCACACAGGTCTGTAGCTATAGTGACCAGTGCTGGCAGCCTATCAGGAGAGATCACACAGGTCTGTAGCTATAGTGACCAGTGCTGGCAGCCTATCATGAGAGATCACACAGGTCTGTAGCTATAGTGACCAGTGCTGGCAGCCTATCAGGAGAGATGGAACAGGTCTGTAGCTATAGTGACCAGTGCTGGCAGCCTAGCAGGATCGATTGAACGGGTCTGTAGTTTAAGTGACCAGTGCTGGCAGCCTATCAGATATGATTAAAAAGGGTCTATAGCTATAGCGACCAGCACTGGCAGCCTATCAGGAGACAGAACAGGTCTGTAGCTATAGCAACCAGTGCTGGCAGCCTATCATGAGAGACGGGACAGGTCTATAGCTATAGCAACCAGCGCTGGCAGCCTATCAGGAGAGATCACACAGGTCTGTAGCTATAGTGACCAGTGCTGGCAGCCTATCGGGAGAGATAAACAGGTCTGTATCTATAGTGACCAGTACTGGCAGCCTATCAGGAGAGATCCACACAGGTCTGAAAGCTATAGGACCATTGCTGGCAGCCTATCAGGAGAGATCCCACAGGTCTGTAGCTATAGTGACCATAGCTGGCAGCCTATCAGGAGAGATGGAACAGGTCTGTATCTATAGCGACCAGTTGCGGGCAGCCTATCAGGAGAGATCACACAGGTCTGTAGCTATAGTGACCAGTGCTTGCAGCCGATACAGGGGAGATCAAACAGGTCTGTAGTATAGCGACCAGTGCTGGCAGCACAATTTCAGGAAGATTCACACAGGTCTGTACTAAGTGACCAGTGCTGGCAGCCTATTCAGGGGAGATCACACAGTCTGTAGCTATAGCGACCAGTACTGGCATCCTACCCATGATAGATTGAAACAGTTTCTTAGCTATAATGACCATTGCTGGCAGCCTATCAGGGAATCACACAGTCTGTAGCTAATAGCGACAGTGCTGCATGCCAATCAGGAGAGATCACACATGTCTGTACTATAGCGACCAGCGCTGGCAGCCTATCAGTAGAGATCACACAGTCTGTAGCTATATTTGACCTGAGAGCTGATGCAGCCCATACTAGAGGGATATCTAGGAATAGGTAGGACACTGGTAATGGACACATTTTGCAAAGTGATTGTTTCTGCAAAATCTTTAACTTTAAAAAGCAGCGATCCCTGTAGTGAGACAACCCCTTTAAGCTCTATATCTACCTAGCCATCTCTTATCTATCTCCTATCTATCTCATATCTATCTATCTCCTATCTATCTATCCATCTATCTATCTATCTATCTATCTATCTCCTATCTATCTAATCATCATATCTATCTTTTCTATCTATCTATATATATCTATCTATCTACTATCTATTTCATATCTATCTATCTATCTCCTATCTATCTATCTATCTATCTATCTATCTATCTATCCCATATCTATCTATCTATCTATCTATCTATCTATCAAATCTATCTCATAATCTATCTATCATCTATTTATCTATCTATCTATCCCATATCTATCCATCTATCTATCTATCTATCTATCTTATCCCATATCTTATCTATCTATCATATCTATCTATCTATCTCATATCTATCTATCTATCTATCTATCAATCTATCTATCTATCTATCCCATATCTATCTATCTATCTATCTATCATCTCTATCTATCTCATATCTATCTATCTTCATCTATTTAGTATCTATATCTCTATCTATTTATGATTTTCCTTTGTTACATAAGTTAGTTTTTTACAGCTTTACTCTGGGGAGGAGGAAGGGGGGTAAATTATTAATCATTACAAATTGCCATTAGTTCCAGTGCTGATGGGGGGGATCTGCATCTCTGGAAGGAAACCCCCTAGAGCTGCCAGTGAGGAGCAATGATCCCTCTGAGGGGGACTGGTGCATCCTGGAGCAGGGACCTCCTCAGCACCAGGGCTCCTGTGACGTCAGCCCCACAGACAATAAGCTGTGAATCCTAATGATGAAGTGAGGAGCAGCTCATTGGGGCTGGAGCAGGAGGTGCAGGAGCCATTACTGCTTCTGGAAGGCGCAATGAATAATGTGCTCTGACTGTGTGGGAACCTGAACTGCTGCAAGGGAGAGGGAGAAGGAGAGAGAGGAGAAGAGGGCAGAGAAAAGGGAAGGAGAGAGAGGGGACAGAGAGAGAGAGGAGAAAAGACAGACAGAGAGAGAGAGAAGGAGAGAGAGGGATAAGGAGAGAGGTATAAGGGGAGAGAGAGGAGAGCAGCAGCAGAAAGCCAATGCTGCCCACTCCATAGGCGGCTCCAGGGAATGCTCCATCCGCTCGGAGCTGGAGGATTGCACCAGGAACACCGTCCCCAATCCGAGGAAGCGAGGGCTCTGCGGGCACCATGTCTGCCAAGGAGAGGCAGAAAATGAGGGTGACCAAGGACAGCGTCACCCTGCTCCCCTGCTTCTACTTCGTGGAGGTAAGTGCCCGAGGCTCCTGTGGCTGCAGGAAATGTATCTGTTTGCAATGACTTCATGGATACAATGTATCTGCTTCCCCATCACCTCCCTGAGATTACACATTGGGGGTGATGGTTTACATCATCTGCACAGTGTCCAAGCCGGTGCCCGGAGATGTGATGTGATGTGCAGGGCTAGTGATGGATGGAGCGATGGAGAGAGGGATACATGGAAGAAGAGATGGATTGAGGAATGAATATATGGAAAAAAGATGGATGGATAAAGAAATGGATGAATAGATATGAAATAGGTAGATACCAGATAGATGATAGATAGATATGAGATAGATAGATAGATAGATAGATATGAGATAGATAGATAGATAGATAGATAGATATGGGATAGATAGATAGATAGATAGATAGATAATAGACTTTATTAGGTGATAGAACATATGAATAGCTGACAGTATAGATTGTTAGATATGAATTTCATAGAAAATAGATAATAAAAAAGATAAAATATGGGATAGATAGATATGAGATAGATAGATAGATAGATAGATAGATAGATATGGGATAGATAGATATGAGATAGATAAATAGATAGATAGATAGATAGATAGATATAGACGTTATTAGGTTCTGCATAGCAACATGATGAATAGTCGGTGGCTACACTGTACAATCCCTCTTTATCCCCATGCATTCCTTATGATAACTACATGACAGCTCTGACAGGTGATTGACTCTCCCAGTGTACTGTACTGTAAGGCTGCACCAAGGCGATGCAGGTGAGGGTCACCCCAGGAGCAGAGGTTTGGCCACAGGCTCCAGGTGCTGCTGGGTTTTGGCAGGCAGCCTTTCTTGTGACTATAGGTAAAGGACGCCTTGTCTGGGATCACACAGAATACACTGCTGCTTGTGGACAAGGTGAGAGGCGATATTGGGGCAGTGCATGAAGGTCGTGGGTGTTTGCAGGTTCTGGAGGCCGAGCTGTTGTATTCATCAATAATTACAGCGCGATAATTGCAGCGAGGAGTCAGCGCAGGCCACGAGTCCCCGGTGTCACATCCAGCGTCATGTGGGCGGAAAACATAGGTTTAGTGACATCTGCCTCCTACAACTCCACTGCATGAGCACACTCTATCTGTCTGTCTATCTATCTATCTATCTATCTATCTATCTATCTATCTATCTATCTATCTATCTATTATCTAATATCTATCTATCCATCTATCTATCTATCTATCCGTCTATCTATCTATCTATCCATCCATCTATCTATCTATCCATCCATCTATCTATCTATCTATCTCGTATCTATCTATCTCATATCTATCTATCTCATATCTATCTATCTATCTCCTATCCATCTATCTATCTATCTATCTATCTCCTATCTATCTATCTATCTATCTATCTCCTATCTATCTATCTATCTATCTATATATCTATCTAAGTCCTATCTGCTATCTATCTATTCATATCTATCTATCTCATATCTATCTATCATCCATCTATACATATCTATCTATCTATCTCTATCTATCCATCTATCTATCTATTCAATCTATCTATCTATCTATCTACCTCTATCTATCTATCATTATCTATCCTCTATCTATCTATCTATCTATTTATCTATCTATCTACTATCTTCTATCTATCTCATATCTATCTACTATTCTATATCTATCATATCATCTATCATCTATCTATCTATCATCATATCTATCTATCTATTTTTCATTCCTGTATCTATCTATCTCATATCATATCTATATCTATCTATCCTCATCTATCTATCTCATATCTATCTATCTCAATCTATCTATCTATCTATCTCATATCTATCTATCTTCTATCTATCTACGTATTATCTATCTATCTATCTATCCTATCTATCTACATATCTATCAATCTATCTATCTCATATCTATCTATCTCATACTATCTATCTATCTATCTACTATCTATCAATCTATTCATATCTATCTATCTATCTATCTATCTCTATCTATCTATCATCTATCTCTTTATCTATCTCTATCTATCTATCTATCTATCTATCTAATATCTATCTATCTATCATCTATATCTATCTATCTATCTTTCATTTCTTCTAGTGCTTGGTAGTCTGAGTACAGTCACCACTGACAGCTTCGGCCCACTATAGGTATGAGCACTGCCTTATGTAAATTACCACCAGCTACAGGTCGGCCGGGGTGGCTCTTATAACATGTAGTTTCCATAATTGTATCACAGAATTATTTGATTATTGCCTCATAAGGATCAGTTCTGGAGAATATTCATCCACCACAGAGCGCTCATACCTGAGGGAGGATCACAGGAGGCCAATGATGTCCCCACAGCGAGGTGGCCACAAATGTGTCCTCTGTTGTCTGTAGAGACCTGAGCTGGTCTGTTCAGGATGATGAGTCGGAAGTTACTCCTCTACATTGTCTGACATCAGGGCTGCACCTCAGGTTAGAGATCATTTCCATTTTTCTGTGGACGTTCATTTACAGGAGGAGAAAAACAATGAACTTAGTGGCCACAGTTCACGGTTTAACCTCATGAAATCTGCCGTATGTGGTGCCGGGACACAGCTCCTGTTCATAGCATGACATTGGATGAGTGCAGGAAATCCACAAGTTACCGTAATGTCTGAAAGTTATTCCATCCATACTTCAGCAGCTCAACATCCCCAAGTGTCCCTGTGTCCGACCCAAATCGCTCTGTCCCTCTTTACTCCTCAAATGTTTCTCTTTCTGACTTGATTAAATGAACTTGCATCAATAAACTTACAATGTTTCTCCGAAAATATTCCTCCCCCTGGTTCCTTCCTGCACATCAGGCTACAATGTATACATCATTTAATTATTTGTTCCAATGTGGACCATAAAAGTCAATATTTGAACAATTTTTTACTAATTTGTAGATAAATAAAATCAGCTAAAGCCTAAAAATATACCGGACACAAAATACATAATATTCAATGAACCATAAAGGTCCTTAAAGCATAATATTCCCAAACAGTGAAGGGACCAGTACAACAATGCACCAAGGGCAACACTGGTTTACTAAAACAGACCAGGGCTCTGTCATGTCTGATATATGAAGAGGCCACTAGACAGCACTTATTACTTTCCTACACTGTTAAGATATCTATCTATCTATCTATCATCTATCCCATATTTATCTATCTATCTATCTCTTATCTATCTATCTATCTATCCCATATCTATCTATCTTTCTCTCTCTCTCTCTCTCTCTATCTATCTATCTATCTATCTATCTATCTATCTATCTATCTATCTATCTATCTCTCTCATATATATCTATCTATCATCTATCTATCTATCTATCTCCTACCTATCTATTTATCATCTAACAATCACATATCTATCTATCTATCTATCTCAAATCTATCTATCTATCTATCTATCTATCTATCTATCTATCTATCTATCTCTCTCTCTCATATCTATCTATCTATCTATCTATCTATCTATCTCATATCTATCTATCTATCTATCTATCTATCTATCTATCTATCATCTATCTATCTATCTATCTATATCTCTCATATCTATCTATCTATCTAGAAGGGTGCCAGAAGGGTGATTCAGATGGTTACTTCTGATGAAGCGTCAAGTCCTTTGTACATTGTTTTTATGAGAGTTATCTCTTTTTTTTAAAAAAAAATAAACACCCTGAAAAGGATCAGTGTTTTTTATCGCATTTTCCTCAAAGAGCGCTGAAATTCCGTATTTTTGCTTTTATTTCTATCTATCTATCTATCTATCTATCTATCTATCTATCTATCTATCTATCTCCTATCTATCTATCTATCTATCTATCTATCTATCTATCTCCTATCTATCTATCTATCTATCTATCTATCTATCTCTCTCATATCTATCTATCTATCTATCTATCTATCTATCTATCTATCTATCTATCTATCTATCTATCTATCTATCTATATGATATCTATCTATATGATATCTATCTATCTATCTATCTATCTATCTATCTATCTATATATATATCTATCTATCTATCTATCTATACATCTATCTATCTATCTATCTATCTATATATCTATCTATCTATCTATCTATCTATCTCATTTATATATTTAATCAGTCATAACATTTATACCTTGTTAAGTAAATAACACAGATTATCTGGCACAATGGCTTCTGTTGGGGGATATTTTAGTCAGTGATTGTCCTGTTCCTGAAGTTGATGTTGGAAACAGGAAAAAAGAACTTACTGTAAGGATGTGAGGGACAAAATTGGAAAGTGTAACCGACTGGGTCAGGGCAGTTTTCTGGGGTGTTTGGGGTGTGTAGTTGTTAGTTTCTACCATTAAGTGTACTAGTAAGGATTACCTGTCTGGAAACAATGTAATGAGGGCCCAAGGCTCATCAATGTGTGGGGGGTGAAGACTATCCTGCCTGGACCAATCCCACAGAAGAGCTCTTGGAGTACAAATTACTGATGATGATACAAGGGTGGTGATGATGATAAAAAGGTTTCAGGGCATCAACTAGGAATTAACTTCACTGGTGGCCCCAAGAATCATCTCCAAAGGTGAGACCCAAGAGTCAGCTCCGCTGGTGGGATCGAAGAGTCAACTACACTGCTGGGCCCCAAGAATCAGCTCCACTGGTGGGTCCCAAGAATCAGCTCCACGGGGGGCCCAAATAATAACCTCCTCGGGTGGGGCCCAAGAATCAACCCAACTGATGGCCCCAAGAATCATCTTCATTGGTGGACCCCAAGAATCAACTCCACTGGTGGCCCCAAGAATAACCTCCACTGGTGGGCCACATGAATCAGTTCCACTGGTGGCCCCAAGAATAACCTCCACTGGTGGAGCCCAAGAATCAGCTCCACTGGTGGGCCCCATGAATCACCTCCACTGGTGGCCCCAAGAATAACCTCCACTGGTGGGCCCCAAGAATCAACTCCACTGGTGGCCCCATGAATCACCTCCACGGGTGGGCCCCAGGAATCACCTCCACTGGTGGCCCCAAGAATCAGCTCCACTGGTGGGCTCCAAGAATCAACTCAACTGATGGCCCCAAGAATAACCTCCACTGTTGGGCCCCAAGAATCACCTCCACTGGTGGCCCCAAGAATAACCTCCACTGATGGGCCCCATGAATCAGCTCCACTGGTAGCCCCAAGAATAACCTCCACTGGTGGGCCCCAAGAATCATCTCCATTGGTGGGGTCCAAGAATCAACTCAACTGATGGCCCCAAGTATCATATTCACTGGTGGACCCCAAGAATCACTTCCACTGATGGGCTCCAAGAATCAGCTCCACTGGTGAGACCTAGGAATAATCTCCACATGTGGGCTCCAAGAATCACCTCCACTGGTGGTCCCCAAGAATCATCTCTACTGATGAGCCTCAAGAATCAGCTCCAGTGGTGGGCCCCAAGAATCAACTCTACTGGTGGACCCCAAGAATCAACTCTACTGGTGGGACCCAAGAATCAATTCCACTGGTGGGCCCCAAGAATCAACTCCACTGGTGGCCCCAAGAATCCTCTCCACTGGTGGGCCCCAAGAATCATCTCCACTGGTGGGCCCCAAGAATCAATTCCACTGGTGGGCCCCAAGAATCCTCTCCACTAGTGGGCTTCAAGACGCAACTCCTCTGTTAGGCCTCCAGCACCCCAGCCTACCACTGCCCCTGCAGTTCTCCTGATTCTGATTTCTGGATTTTTTGGTCACTTTTCATCCCCCCAAAAATTGGAATAAAAGGTCAATAAAAAATTCTCCTGTGTCCCAAAATGGCACCATCAAAACCTACCCCTGAGCTTAAAGAAACCAAGACTCTGACTCAGGTCATAGGTGGAAAAACAAAAGACCTGTTGGTTGCAGAAAATGTTGCTGCAGCAGAAATATTAAAATATTTAAAAAGTTTTTATTCTTTTTAAAGTACTAAAACAAAAACAACGTAAACTCTAAAAGTTTGTTGTCTCCAGAATCGTTCTGACCCAAAGAATAAAAGTACCTGAAGGTTGTACTGAACAGTGAAGGCCAGAAAAATGAAGCCCCCGCAAAAATGGCTCAGGTGTAGGTTTCTTCTCATTCCACCCCACAAAGATTCCCAGCCCCACACTACGATTTAGGTGAAGAATGTACGGGGCTTGGAAGACTGAGAGGAAAAGGATGAAGGCAACAAAAACAAGGCTCTCGGAGGAAGGGGTTAAACACAAATTAATCAGGGCAGGGAACAACGAACATGATGTCAACATGAATCACTGCGGCAGATGGGGGTCAATGCGGGAAACCTGCTGCGCTCGGCTCGTTGACTATTGGTATAAGTGGGTTGTTATATTGTGATCTTGTCCTCTGACCATCGTGGGATCCAGTCTCTGCAGAAGTCTCCTGGTAACCACTGGATACTGAACGGCCGCATGAACGACTATACGTCAAGAATGACCATCTGTGTGAGCGCTCACTGGCCGATATCTGGACGGAGCGAAGGGTCCTCATAAGAAGTGTCCATCGATGTGCAGTGAGTGGACCGCTGCCGTAAATGGAGACTTATCACCCGATGTCGGGGCAGGGTCACACGGCTATGGGTTCTGCGCTGGAACAGCGTCCAACACTGACTGCAATCCACCTGGCAATGTTTTCCATGGTAAAACAGCGTCACAGTGCACACAAGGCTGTTTTACAACTGCACAATTTTTTTTCAATTCAGCTCTGAAACTGCCCATAAAAGTCAATGGAGATCAGTAACACAGCGCCCACTCTACCTCCAATCTGAGTCAAAGCAGCTCCCAAAGAGAGTCCGAAGGCCACATCCAAAACAGAGCTGAATTCCGCACTGTTCAGACCCCCTAACACCACAGAGTATCCCAGGCACGCTTGGACTGGCCCACAGAGGCGCAAGGGAAACTCCGAGTGCGCCCAGGACACATGACATGACATGTCTGGGGCTGATTCATGTGCCATCATGCTACAGTGAAGGAAACAATTATTTGACCCCTTGCTGATTGTGTAAGTTTCCCACTGACAAAGACATGAACAGTCTATAATTTTAAGGATGGGTTAATTTTAACATTGAGAGATAGAAAATCCAAAATAAACTCCAGAAAATCACATTGTATAAATGATAGAAATTAATTTGCATTTTCCTGAAAGAAATAAATATTTGACCCCCTACCAGCCATTAAGCGTTCTGGCTCCTACAGACCAGTTAGACTCCTAATCATCTCGTTACCTGCATTACAGACACTGTCTTACATAGCCACCTTTATAAAAGACTCCTGTCCACAGACTCAGTCAGACTTAACCTCTACAACATGGGCAAGACCAAAGAGCTTTCTAAGGATGTCAGGGACAAGATCATAGACCTGCACAAAGCTGGAATGGGCTACAAAACCATAAGTGAGACGCTGGGTGAGAAGGAGACGACTGTTGGTGCAATAGTAAGAAAATGGAAGAAATACAAAATGACTGTCAATCGCCACCGAACACTGGTCCTAGAATCCAAAAGGGGCAACATGACGTCACCACGCCATCTGCTCCGGGACGGCGGTTTCGGTGTCTACAAGGCTCCAAGCTTAGGCATAGGTTTATTGCCTAGTACAAGCAGTGGCGCCATTAAATCATTGCATCGCGCTGCTGCCTTCAGTGGGCTAAGTGTGGCCAGTATTAGTATATACCGCGCAGGCGCCGTCTGTGAGCGCTGTCTCGGTGGGGGTGACGAGGGGGGCCTATGTGTGACCGGTGTGACCCCTGTAGCTATGCCACTAACCCTGATCATAAAAAAGCTTAATGCAGTTTTCTCACCACAATGATCAGCTTTTAACATGTAGGGAAAGGTAAATGAAGACTATTACCCAGTACATTGCTGTTTTGATTTTGCTTTGTTCTGGAGATAAAGGAGATTTTATCTACTGCTAGTGTATACATGATTATCTAGGTTCCCGACCACCTCTCCCAGCTCTCTCTGATTGCTGCAAGCTGTTATCTGACCATGGTGAGTCACTCTCTGCTGGGTCTTCTCTCCAGCACAGGAGCTTGTTTACATAGGTTAATGACAAATTTTAATCATAGAGCTTTATACACTGCGGATAATAAACCTCCTGCACTCATATCACTGTAACAGGAGTGGCAGAACTGATAGACCAATCACTGACATTGATCCACCCAAAGCCTGAACAGGAAGTGGGAGCCTGAAGCTGTAGAACTACTCACAGCCTGAACAGGAAGTGGGAGCCTGTAGCTGTAGAACCACCCATAGACTGAACAGGAAGTGGGAGCCTGAAGCTGTAGAATCACCCACAGCCTGAACAGGATGGGGAAGTCTGAAGCTGTAGAACCACCCATAGCCTGAACAGGAAGTGGGAGCCTGAAGATGTGAAGCCACCCACAGCCAGGAAGTGGGAGTCTAAAGCTGGAGAACTACCCACAGCCTGAACAGGAAGTGGGAGCCTGAAGCTGTAGAACTACTCACAGCCTGAACAGGAAATGGGAGCCTGAAGCTGTAAAGCCACCCACAGCCTGAAAAGAAAATAGGAGTCTACAACTGTAGAACCACCCACAGCCAGAACAGGAAGTGGAAGCCTGAAGTTGTAGAACCATCCACAATCTGAACAGGAAGTGGGAGATTGAAGCTTTAGAACTACCCACAGCCTTACCAGGAAGTGTGAGCCTGATGTTGTAGAACCGCCCACAGTCTTGCCATGAAGTGGGAGCCTGAAGCTGTAGAACCACCCACAGCCTGAACAGGAAGTGGGAGACTGAAGTTTTCTGGCATAGGTTACAAGAGAAATAATGGCGTTCACCATATCCAACATATTCCTTGTATTTGGGCCAAAAAGTTTGTCAGACAAGACTGACATTTCTGTCTGTGGCACCATTCAGGGGGTGTCTGTGACAATTCATAGAATGCAACAAATTTTTGTTGCTCTCATAGCCAGAGTTCATGTGTCCTTCTTCCTGCCATTTTCTCAGTGATGAGGGCAAGGTGTTCACTGGTCGGGATAGATAATAGGATATCTGTGTTCTGTGGGTCCATATGATTCCAACAATAACAAATTTATAGCGTTTTCATTTTTTTTTATTTTTTTTTAAATCTTTTAAAAAATTTGCTTTGCACCGCCATTTTCTAAGGCCAATAGCTTTTTGGTTTTTCTCTTGGTAGCGATTGCGATGTTACATTAAAATAGATTGTACTTTATGGATGGATACCAATTATAACTTTTTTATTTTTTTATTTGTAATGTAGAGAAAGGCGTGTTTGAAAATTTTAATACATATTAATTTTTTAAAAACGTTATTTTTTTTACTGCAACATTCAGTCCTAGGGGACTTGAACATGGGATCACTTGATTGCTGGTCCTATATACTGCAATACTTATGTACTGCAGTATATTGGCTTTTTATTCATCCTATTAAGCCTTGCCATAGACAACTGAATGTCACCCCACAGTGGCGGGGGAGGGAGGGTGAACGGGGGTCTGCACAGAACATGAAATTGTAGACTATTTAGATGTCTTGGTCATGTTTACTGTGACGTGGTGATATGGCCGGGACTGGAGCTGCCTCCGATCTCTGCCTCTAGCAGCAGGTGCTGGCTGTAGCAGCTTGTGACTGCTGCATATGTAACGGGACCTGTGCATGAGCTGCTTCCATACCCCCATAGAGGTGTTCAACCGTCTTTGAGCATTAATGGGGTTGTCCCTGTGATGATATCTTTGCAGTTTCCGTTTCCTATGCCGTATGTCGCCTCCTTTCTCTGCAGCCAAACAGAAGCATTTTCTGTTTCTCTTTACCATGTAAAAATACGAGCCCCAGGATGCTTTGCTGTGCTTTGTCTCAGTGCTGCCCCATTTCCTCTCTCCTGTGGAAAACCTTGAAAAGGGGAATATCTCTCCTTGGGGAGAGCACCACATAGGTGTATGGAGTTTTGAAATTGCCTTATTGCCCTCCACTAAGCATCTGCATATCACAAGGCATTATGGGAAAGGAGCTGAGAAGCTTGAGTGCCCTCTATTGGATGTAACAAATCCTCAATTTGCTTCCGACTCACTGAATTTTTAGAAACAAAAGCCAGTATCACCCATCTGCATACAGCTGTTTCGGGGTTTAACCCCTCATCAGTGCAGAGCAAAGATTACTGGCTGGCTGGGAAGGAGGCAATGAGTGGCTCATAAAGGGGAATATCCTTGGTGAGAGCACCATCTAGGTGATATGTGATACTGACTTCGCTAATATTGCTTTTGCTTTCTAAAGATTCAGTGAGTTGGAAGCAAATTGAGGATTTGTTACATCCAATAGAGGGCGCTTGAGCTTCTTAGATCCTTCCCATAATGCCTTGTGATATGTAGATATTTGGTGGAGGGCAAGAATGCAAATTAAAAACTCCAAACATCAATATGGTGCTCACCCCAAGGACATATATTTTCCTTTTTGAGCCACTCATTGTCTCCCATCCAACCAGCCAGTATCACTCTGCTCTGAACTGATGAGGGCCAAAATCCTGAAACAGCATTGTATGCAGATGAGTGACACTGGCTTGGCTAATATTACTTTTGCTTTCTAAAGATTCAGTGAGTTGGAAGCAAATTGAGGATTCGTTACAGCCTAAGATGTGTGGCTTCAAGGCTGTCCTGAAAAAAAAACACCCCTTCAGTCACTTGATCTCTGGGGCTGGATACTGAACTACTACTACTGCTACTACTTTATTTGATTGAGAGTATAAGGGTTGTGGGATATTAAAGGGGTTTTGTCACAATGTAATGTTGACGTGGGATCCTCCAAAATGGGTATTTAATCACTTTTCTAAATATATGTCATTAAAAAAGTGAAGCCTGTGATAGTTACAGCATTGCTCAGTCCCCCATAGTTTCCTGAAAGTTTACATTAGACACGTCCAGGAGCTGATCTGGCCGCACTTGCGTGTTTGCACTTCTTATCTGTTGACAGGGAACATGAACCAGCTTGCAAGGGACATTGGAGAAAGACCTTTTTCTTTTGTATAGAAAATCTACTGATTGCAATGCGATTATTTGAGTAAACATTGTACATGATCCCTGCTTCCTGGCTCTGTGCTCAGCCCCCCCCCCCCTCTCTCCCCTGTGACGCTGCATCCTATGTTTAACATCTTCTCTTCTGAGCAGACAATAGGTAAGGAACTCACGTCTTGGCAAAACCCCTTTAAGAACATCACTTTAAACCCATAAGCCGAAGGGCGACATGTATGAATGGGGCTGTGCCAGTAGTCTGGCGTGATTAGAGGCAAAAAAGCTGTCATAATCATAGCCCTATTCTATAGATGTATAAACAGTCATACTCCAAACTTTGGCACAATCTGTGCATACCCCGACACTTTGTAATGCGCCAAAGATATGTTGCATCATATTGGTAGGATTAGACACCTTTATGAATGTTGGACACCAAAAGTAGGCGCGTAACCGTCAGAACAGCTGGACCAAGTTAAAGGTGATCTGACTGAGCCCAAAGTTGTCATAGTGGAACAAGGTTTGCCAGTAGGGCAAAAAATATCAATTATTTCTCATCTCATATCACTAAAGTAATGAAAAGTAATTTAAAATAATTTTCAAACTCTATAAAATTTAATAATATAAAATAAATATTGCATTATATAATATCCCAAAAATATAAAATTATCTCCTATTAAATTTAGATGAAATTAATATAAGCTAAAATGAACATGAAATTAAATAATATAAATTAATTAAACCAATGCAGCATCTCCCATAAATCCCGTTATTACAGTGTTATCAGTGGTTACAGACACATCACAGCAGGACAGAAATAAAAGAAAAGGCGTTAGAGCAGCCCTGTCGGTGAATAGAAACTATGGGAGTGATCTTCCGTGGCGCACCACAAGTCTCAGCGAGACCTGTCCAGTGCCGGCTATTTTTGTATGTAGAATAACAGCTGACCCACTGATCTACATTTTGATGAATGGAAACTAACATACAATGTATAAGTATAAAAGAGTATTTTGTAAGATTTAAATTATAAAAAAAAAAAAAAAAAAAAAATCAGAGCAAAATTTTACAATAAAAAAATTGACTAAAAATAATTATATTTTTACATTAGAAAATCAACTCAATAAACTGCTTTAATCTCTATAGAGAAGAACAGAAGCTCCTGAACGTCAGTCACACTGTTCAATGTTTCTCCTCCGTGTCATCGCTCTCCCTGTGTCTCCATTTGTGGCTAGAATGTTACAAGAGATAAGGAGCTGATACTGTCAATCATGAACTGTTACATTTGTATTCTGACTGTTACTTCTTTTCTCTATAGAGACTCGTGCAATTCATGGAGTTGATTTTCTAATGAAAAACTATGTTAATAATAAAATTTTGATTCTGATTTTTTTTTTATTTTTTGTTTTTACTACATTAAATTAAACAAATTGTAATCAGATGGTGATCAGAGTGGAAATTTAATTTTGCTGCTCTTAGCCTTTATTCTACATACAGCAATAGTCGACACATCACAGATCTTGCAGAGAGATTTCCTCCACTTCCCGGCGCTTACAGAGACTGCTCTAGAAACAAAGATGTTAACTACAGCTCTGTTCTTAGCACAGCTGCAGTGCTAAGAACCTGCACCATCCGCTGTCAAAAGAAGGTGGGCAGTCATTAAGGGGTTAAACAATCTTGGGTATATTGATTTACACAGCAATGATACATCAAGCACAAAACAACCAGGGGAAATGAGGACATTAACTCTGATGTATCTATTTATCGATCTATCAATTTCATCTATCTATCTATCTATCTATCTATCTATCTATCTATCATATCTTAAATCTATCTATTATCTATCTATCTATCTATCTAATCTATCTATTTATCTATATATCTCATATATCTATCTATCTATTTATCTATATATCTCATATCTATCTATCTATCTCCTATTATCTTCTATATCTATCTATTTTATTTATCTATCTATCTATTTTATCGCATTTCTATCTATCTCGTATATCTATATATTATCATATATATCTCATATCTATCTATTTATCTATATATCTCATATCTATCTATTTATCTATCTTTCTCATAGCTATCGATTTATCTACCGTAGATACTCGATTATAAGCCGACCCGAGTATGAGCCGAGGCACCTACTTTTGCCACAAAAGCCGGGAAAGCTTATTGACTCGAGTATAAGCCTAGGGTGGAGAACGCAGCCGCTACTGGTGAATTTTAAAAATAAAAACATATACCAATAAAATTACATAGGCAGTTTAATGTGCCCCATAGGCAGTTTAATGTCCCCCATAGACAGTTTAATGTCCCCCATAGGCAGATATAGGCTGGTATATGTCCCCCTAGGCAGGCTATAGGCAGGTAATTGCCCCCATAGGCAGGTTATAGGCAGGTATAGGTCCTCATAGGCAGGGTATAGGCAGGTATAGGTCTTTATAGGCTGGTATAGGTCCCCCTAGGCAGGCTCTAGTCAGGTATAGGTCCCCCTAGCAGGTATAGGCAGTTATGGCAGGTATGGGCAGGTTAGGCAGGTTTGGGGAGGCTATAGGTCCATAGCAGGTATGGCAGGCTATGGGCGGTATTTGGCAGGCTTAAGCGGTTTAGGTCCGCCTAGCAGGTATAGGAAGGCTATAGGCAGGTACGGGCAGGCTATAGGCAGGTATGGGCAGGCATAGGAAGGATATAGGCAGGTACTGGCAGGCTATAGGCAGGGACGGGCAGGCGATAGGCAGGTATGGGCAATCTATAGGCAGGTATGGGCAGGAATAGGCAGGCTATAGGCAGGTATGGGCATAGATACGGTTTAAAAAAAAAAAAAAAAAAAAACACTTACCTGGCTCCCCGCTGCTCCACCCCCTCGCTGTCTGGCCTCCCGCCCGCTCTCCTTCCTCTTGCCGGCACAGGCGGGTGACGTCATAGGGCGCGCACGCAGCGTGGTGACACACGCTGCCTGTGCTGGAAACTCCGGACAGCCGCGAGTTAGCGGCCGCCCGGAGTCCACTGCGGAGCAGGAAGCGCTCGCTCTCTGCCCCGCCGTGGTATCTTCCCCTTATTGCGCTCCGGAGGAGTGCATGTAGGGGGATGGGATCGTGACAGTGCCCGGGCCAGCGCAGCGCCGGACACTGT
Organism: Phyllomedusa bahiana; assembly: GCA_025379985.1. Taxonomy (NCBI): domain Eukaryota; kingdom Metazoa; phylum Chordata; class Amphibia; order Anura; family Hylidae; genus Phyllomedusa; species Phyllomedusa bahiana. The sequence continues at coordinate 2,476 of JAODAL010060266.1, read as the reverse complement.
GGCTCACTCGGCATTCAGCTATATGCGCTCCCTGAGGGTCGCTATAGCTGAGCGTCCCTGTCGGCACTCGGGCCATCGCAGCCCCCGAGCGACGACAGTGACTCGAGTATTAAGCCAAGGTCGCATTTTTCAGCACATTTTTGTGCTGAAAAACTCGGCTTATACTCGAATTATATACGGTATCTATCTATATCTATCTATCTATCTCATATCAAATCTCCATCTATCTATTATCTATTATCTATCTATCCCATATCTATCTATCTATCTATCTATCTCTTTATCTATCTATTCATATCTGTCTATCTATCTATCAAATCTATCTATCTATTCTATCTATCTATCTATCTCATTATCCATCTATCTCATATCTTTCTATCTATCTATCTATCTATCTATTATCTATCTATCTATCTATCTCTTTATTTTATCTATCTATCTCTATCTATCCATCTATCTCATTCTATCTATCTATCTATCTATCTATCTATCTATCTTTCTATCTATTCTATCTTTTCTATTCTATCTTTTCTATTATCTCATATCTATCTCCTATCTTCTATCTATCTATCTATCTATCCCATTTATCTATCTATCTTCTATCTATCTATTTCATATCTTATCTATCTTCATATCTTTCTATCTATCTATCTATCTATCTATCTATCTCATATCTATCAAATCTATCTATCTATTATCCCATATCTATCTATCTATCTTCTTTATCATATCTATCTTCCCCTTATCTATCTTCTATCTATCTATCTTTATCTATTCTCCTATCTATTTCTATCTATCTATCTATCTATCTACCTATCTATCTACAATTAAACCCAGCAGTTTCCATCCCCTCTATATAAAGCCCCATCTGCAAGTTTCTCCCTCCCTCTATATAAAGCCCCATCTAAAGGTTTCTCCCTCCCTCTATATAAAGCCCCATCTGAAGGTTTCTCCCCCCCTCTATATAACGCCTCATCTGCAGGTTTCTCACTCTATATAAAGCCCCATCTGCAGGTTTCTCCCTCCCTCTATTTAAAGCCCCATCTGCAGGTTTCTCCCTCCCCTCTATATAAAGCCCCATCTGCAGGTTTCTCCCTCCCTCTATATAAAGCCCCATCTGCAGGTTTCTCCCTCCTATATAAAGACCCATCTGCAGGTTTCTCTCTCTGACATGAAATCAGAATAAACCTTCCCCGTTTTAGGTCAATGAAGAAACCAAAATTTATTTCTTTTTCCCCAAAAATGCAGAATAATGAGGGGAATTTTTAAGGCATTTTTATTACTTTCTGTTAAAGTCAGCAGTTTCCTCCATTCCATTAGTTTTTGGTGGCTTTGCCCTTAAACTGCAGGACTTGGGTCAAACGTTCTGGATCCTTCCACAAGCTTCTCATAATAGTTGGTGGGAATTGTGGCCACTTCCTCCTGTCAGAACTGGTGTCACTGAGCCATGTTTGGGGGTCTCTTGCTCGCTGAGCCATGTTTGGAATATTTCTATTTGCCAAATGCAGAATAATGAGAGGAGAATTTTTAAGGCATTTTTATTACTTTCTGTAAAGTCACAAGTTTCCATACACTGGGATGACTCCGCCTTTACACAATCTGGGACCGCCCATATGATGAGGTCAGGTCTTTGGAAGCTTCTGTGTGTAACATCATGGGAAAGTCTAAAGAAATCAGCCAAGACATCAGAAAGAGAATTGTGGACTTGCACAAGCCTGGATCATCCTTGGGGGAAATTTCAGATACCTGAAGGAGGGCCCCGTTCATCTTTACAATCAATTATACACAAGTACAAACAGATGGGGAAAAGTCGGCCATCAAAACGCTCAGGAAAGGGGGCGGGGTCTGTGTCTCAGAGATGAAGTGCTTTGGTCCGAATGTGCATATAACCAAGAACAAAAACAAAAGACCTTGTGAAGATGCTGGTGGAAGCTGGTAAGATTGTGTCATTTTTCCACAGTGAAACAAGTCCCGTATCAACATGGGCTGAAAAGCCGCTCTGCCAGGAAGAAGCCATTTTCTCAAAGAACACAGAAAAGCCAGATTCATGTTTGTAAACGCACCCGGAACAAGACCGACATTTCTGGAGACCTGTCCTTTTGGTCTGATGAAACTAAACATTTAACTGTTTGACCATAATGACCATTGTTACGTTTGGAGGAAAAAGGAAGAAGCTTAAGAACACCATCCCAACTGTGAGACATGTGGGCGGCAGCATCATGTTGTGGGGTTGTTTGGCTGCAGGAGGGACTGGTGCACGTCACAAAATAGATGCATCATGAGGAAAAAAGATTATGTGGCAATACTGAAGCAACATCTCAAGACATCATCCAGGAAATGGGTCTTCCAAATGGACAATGACCCGAACTGCTGCCAAAAATTTTACAAAGTGGGTTCAGGAGAACCCAAATCAATGTTTTTTGGGGCGGCCCTCAAAACCCTGATCTCAAACTTTGGAAATTTATGGGCAAAGCTT
>JAODAL010060265.1:0-20989 GCA_025379985.1 Phyllomedusa bahiana | reverse complement strand
ATTCAACACCGCTTACGGAACTCATCTAGGGGTGTATTGTGCTTTTTGGGTGCACAGGTGTTCCATAGCTTATTTAGCATTGGACCATGAAAATGGGGAGAAAAATACAGTTTTTGTTTTTTGGTATTCATTTTTAAAGCGTTTGTTGTGCAGTATAAATGGCAGAATATCTTTACTATGCGGGTTGGTGTACTTACAATGATATCAATTTTATAGTTTTTTTTATAGTTTTTTATGTTTTATTACTTTAACATGATAGAAATACATTTGTAAAACATTTAGGGCGACATGTCCTATTAGGGCTGTGCCATTTTTTGGTGTAATTTGTGCCAAAAAACTGTTGACATCCCATTCTCTATAAAAATGAACTGTAGTACAGCAAAATTAGGCGCATTATACGCCGGGCACGACATATTTAAATGCACCTAAAGTAGACACATCAAATATGCTAGCAGTGGTATGCTATGTACCTACATTTTGCTATGCATGTAGATTAGGTGTATCAATTATACAAGGTATACCAGATGACAAATATTTGACAGGTTCATTCATTTAGGCGCACTATACACTCATTTAATACACCTTAAAACTGTCGTGGGCGCCTCTTTCCTGACAAGTTTTTATATTGTCATAATCCAGCAGCCATGACTTTTTTATTTTTCTGCATACGGAACTGATTATGGGCTTGTTTTTTGCGGGAGGAGTTGATGTCTCTATTGGTACTATTATGGTGTTCATATGATGCTTTGATCACTTTTTATCAACGTTTATTGGGAGGCAGGATGAATGAAATACTACAATCCTGGTAGTGTTTTTTTTGTTTTTTTTACAGCGGTCACTGTGCAGTATAAATGACATATAAGCTTCACTCAGCAGGTTAATACGATGACAGCGATACTCAATTTGTATATTTTTTATTTTACTTTTACACAATAAAAACACTTATTTAGAAAAGAAAACGTGTTTGTTCATCGCCATAGTCTGAGAGCCGTAACTTTTTTATTTTTCTGTATACTGAGCTGTGTATGGGCTTGTTTTTTTTGCAGGACAAGTTGACATTTTTATTGGTACAATTTTTCAGAGGACTAAATTTTTGATCACCTTTAACATAATTTTAACAAGGCAGGATGAAGAAGATACAGCAATTTTGGTAGTTTTTTTAATTTTTAGTTTTTGCAGCACTGTGAGTGTTAGTGACATGTTAGTTTTACTTTGTAGATCGATATGATAACAGGGATACCCAATTTATATAGATTTTTATGTAGGTGCACTTTAAAAAAAAAAAGTGTTTTTATTGTGTAAACCAATATTTAAGCATCGCTTTCCTCTGATAACCATAACTTTTTTATTATTCCATATACAGAGCTTTCTTTTTGTGGGATGAACTGATGTTTTCATTGGTGTTAGTTTGGGATTTATATAACTTTCTGATCGCTTTCTATTCTATTTTATGTGCTGTGGAATGAACAAAAATCGCAATTCTATCACAGTTATTTTTATGTTGTTAATGGGGAAGGGTTAAACAATGTGAAGGATTTATAGACAAGGTCGTTAAGGACGCGACAATATAAATATGTGCACTTTATTTTTTATCTTTTTTGTGGTAATTAGTTTATTGAAATGGGGAAAGTGTAGTGTGTGTGTTTTTACTTTATTTTTTGTGATTGTGTTTAACGTTTATCTTTTTTTTTTCACCCTATTTTCTTGTCTTATTAGACATCCGGGGCTGTCAGGCAAGCCACCAGACCTTGCGATCGCAGAGCAGGTGCTCCACTTGTGAGCCCCCTTTCTCTGCCTCTCTCTTAGCTGTAGCGGCATCAATCGGCCGCAACAGCTAAGGAGGTAATCGAAGGCAAGCGGCACAAACTGTAAGAGTATGTTCACGCGGCTTATTGCGGCGCATATAGTACGCGCCACAATTAGAGATGAGCGAATTTCTCAAAAATTCGGTTCGGTCACTTCGCCGAATTTCCCGACAAAAATAAATTCGGACCGAATTACTTCGGGACGAATCACGTTAAAAAAACAGCTTTTTCCAGGCTGCACAGAGCCTGCAGGGTGCTGTAGAACATTGTCCCATGTTTAAAATATGCAGAGGGAGCTTGGTTTGGTCTTCATACAATGTTGTGTTTTAGTAGAAAACGCACATGACTGCCGCCGCTCTTAGAATCGATTCACTCTAAATTCCCTGGGCACTTAAGAGGGCAAAACTGCCCAAAAACTCAAGGGGAATGTTAGCCTGATAAAGTCATGGCAGCCACAGCTTGAAAAAAAAAACCTGAGGGCTAAGGTGGAAAAATCAGTGACCGAGTGTGGAGGTGACGGCGGCGCCACAGCAGCATGAGGTCAGACAGTGGCCTCATGACATTTTGAAGGTGGCAAAAACAGGAGTAGGCCACAGAGTGGCACAATGACAGAGAGTGGAGGTGACGGCGGCAGCAGCATGAGGTCAGAGGGTGGCACAATGACATTCTGGAGGTGGCAAAAACAGGAGTAGGCCACAGAGTGGCACAATGACGCAGTTTGTAGGTCGCGGCAGCAGCCACAGCAGCAACATGATGTCAGACAGTGGCACAATGACATTATGGAAGTGGCAAAAACAGGAATAGGCCAAAGAGTTGAACAATGACACAGTGTGGAGTTGACGGCATCAACAGCAGCATGAGGTCAGACAGTGGCACAATGACATTCTAGAGGTGGGAAAAACAGGAGTAGGCCACAGAGTGGCACAATGACACAGTGTGTAGGTCACGGCAGCAGCCACAGCAGCAGCATGAGGTCAGACAGTGGCACAGTGACACAGTGTGTAGGTCACGGCAGCAGCAGCATGAGGTCAGACAGTGGCACAATGACATTCTGGAGGTGGCAAAAAAGTAGTAGGCCACAGAGTGGCACAATGACAGAGAGTGGAGGTGACGGTGGCAGCAGCATGAGGTCAGACAGTGACACAATCACATTCTGGAGGTGGCAAAAACTGGAGTAGGACACAGAGTGGCACAATGACAGAGAGTGCGGCAGCAGCATGAGGTCAGACAGTGGCACAATGACATTCTGGAGGTGGCAAAACAGTAGTAGGCCACAGAGTGGAAACAATGACAGAGAGGGGGAGGACACAGCAGCAGAAGCATGAGGTCAAAGAGTGGCACAATGACACAGTGTGGAGGGGCACGGCAGCAGCAGCATGAGGTCAGCCTGTGGCACAATGACATTCTGGAGGGGGCCCAAAAACAGGAGCGGGCCCAAACAGAGTGGCACAATGACACAGTGTGGAGGTCATGGCAGCAGCAGCATGAGGTCAGACAGTGGCACAATGACAGAGTGTGTAGGTCACGGTAGCAGCCACAGCAGCAGCATAAAGGTTAGACAGTGGCACAATGATACAGTGTGCAGGTCACGGCAGCAGCAGCATGAGGTCAGACAGTGGCACAATGACATTCTGGAGGTGGCAAAACAGTAGTAGGCCACAGAGTGGCACAATGACAGAGAGTGGAGGTCACAGCAGCAGCAGCAGCATGAGGTCAGACAGTGGCACAATGACACAGTGTGGAGGTGACGGCAGCAGCAGCATGAGGTCAGACAGTGGCACAATGACATTCCGGAGGTGGCAAAACAGTAGTAGGCACCCAGAGTGGCACAAATGACAGAGAGTGGAGGTGACGGCAAGCAGCAGCATGAGGTCAGACAGTGGCACAATGACATTCGGAGGTGGAAAACAGTAGTAGGCCAGAGAGTGGCACAATGACAGAGGGGAAAAGGTGCCGGGTGGCAGCAGCATGAGGCCCGGGACAGTGGCACAATGACATTCTGGAGGTGGCAAAAACTAGAGTAGGCCACAGAGGGGCACAATGACAGAGAGTGGAGGTGACGGCGAGGAGCAGCAACAGCATGAGGTCAGAAGAGTGGCACAATGACACAGTGTGGATATCACGGCACCAGCAACAGCGCAGCAGCATGAGGTCATAAGTGGCACAATGACAGAGTGTGGAGGTGGGTTGGCAATACTCGTCCCTGGTAAAGTGGTTGGGGCAGATGGAAAACTGTCAGCCAGATGTGTGGCATCAGGCGGGGGGCCCGACATCAGAATAGTGCCTGAGGCAGGTAGTTTGAACCCAGACTCATTTTCACAGTTTGGTGAGGCGTCATGGCTGATGTAGTCTGACGCCCAGGCATTGGTGTGTGGAAATCCTGGCCGATCCACCACCTGATTCATCTTGACAAAGGTCAGTCGTTCCCATTTCCCGTGGACAAGCGGGTTCTCCTGGGGTAAAGATGGCCCCCCCCCCCCGCACTGACACCCGCTCTGATGACACACTACTGGCCGGGCAGGACAGCTTCTCCACTGCATAACTCGGCAAATTGCGGCCACACATCCAGTTTGGCTGCCCAGTAGTCCAGCGGATCTTCTAACTGGGGTGGCAGAGCGCTGTCCAAGAAGGCCACCCCCTGTTGGTTCAGGGTCTGCTCCAGGTCCTGCTGCTGCTGCTGGCGACTGCCCTCCTCACTCGCGGGTTGAAGGAAGCTGCTCATCAGTTGACTCCGACTTAGGTTGCTGCTGATGGAGCTGGTACTTTCTCCTACCCCCCACCTTCCACCAGCAGCCACGGCAATAGTACGTGAGCACTGAAGAACCCCCCGGTCAGACCTGTCAGAGGAGGGACGATGCCGCACATAGGCAGCGGCCAACTGACTACGGAGGCCAAAACGGTTTCGGACAAATTAGAAACTGACTAGGAGGATTTCTCTATAGTACTGGTTTTTCCCCTCTCAGCAGCTGGGAAAAAGGCTCCCATTTTGGGACCGGTAGCGAGGGGGCCAATAGGGTGGAGAGCCAGAAGTCATCCCTCTGCCGGATGCTGACTATTCGGCTGTCACTAGCCAGGCAAATTTAGCATGCTGCGGGCCATCTGCACAAATGACTCCGAGGGGCTCCCTGCCTCCATCCCACTGTATACTGCCACGGTGCTTGCGGGTCATCTGCCTCGTCTTCCTCATCTCCATCTACATCCTCCAGCTGCTCCTGCGCCTCCTCTCTTGTCACCTGGGTAGAAAATCCACTAATTTCACCAGACAATGCTTAAGCTCCAAAGTCCTCCTTCTCCTCCTCCTCTCCATTTTAGTCCCCACCGGACTCATGTGGCCGCGAGATGTAGTTGCCACGTCTCCAGTTCCCTGCCCAGACAGATTTTTCAGCATCTGTTCCAGGACATGAAGCAGTAGAATGATGTTATTAATCCTGTAGTCCTGGCGGGCTGACAAATAACGTGGCCTCCTCGAATGGGCTCAACAAACGGCAGGTGTCACGCATTGGCTGCCACTGGCTGACATCAAAGTTACACAGGGGAGTTTCTCCTGTCCGCCCCGGATCATCAAAAAATCGTTTTAAAGGCCTTTCTCTGTTCATACAGTCGGTTTCCCAACATGTGCAGGCTGGAATTCCACGGGTGGAAACATGCATTCAGAGTGTGTTGGGGAGGCTGTTCTGCCGCTGCAACTCAAGGAGGGTTTTTCCTGGCTTTGTAGGAATGGATGAAGTGCAATGCACAGTTTCCTGGCCAATTGCAGAATCTTCTGAAGATCGGTGGAATTCAGGAACCTTTTCACAACCAGATTGAACACATGCGCCATGCAGGGCGCATGGACCAAACCCTCCTCGGTGCAGCGCGGACACCATGTTCCCCCCATTGTCCGTCACCATGGTTGCGATTTGCAGTTGGCGTGGGGAAAGCCACACATCGATTTCTTGCTGCATGACGCGGAGCAGTTCCTCCCCTGTGTGACTTCGTTCGCCGAGGGAAGCCAGGTTTTAAAAACTGCGTGACACCGCTGTGCCCTACACATGTGGTATGATGGAGCAGTACTTGTGGAGCCTGAGATGGTGGTGGTGGGAGGAGGAGGAGGCGGACATTGGCGCAGGAACCGCAAATTTGACAACGTGGAGGAGAAAGCGGCGTTTTCCCGTCCAAGTTGTTGGTGTGCCTGGGCAGGAAGCACATTCACCCAGTGGGCCGTAAAGGCATGTACTGGCCCCTAACCATAGTTACAGCTCCAGACGTCCGCGCTTTCCGTGCACCTTGGAACAAACCGATAAGCTCAAGGACTGGCCCACCTTCTGTGCTAATATTTATGAAGTGCTGGTACTGCCTTTTTGGAAAAAAATTACGGCTTGGAACTCTCCATCTCGGCTCGGCACAACCCATTAGTTCTCTGAACAGTGCAGAGTCCACCATTTGGAATGGGAGGGACTGCAGTACCAACAACTTGGACAGGAGCACGGTCAGCTTCTGCACCTTAGGATGGTTGGACGCATACTGTTGTCTTTTTTTGCAATCGCCTCGCTGAACGACCGCTGGCGCCATGAGTAGCGAGGAGCAGAAGCATCTGGACCGGGATACGATGTCAAAGAGAAACAAGCTCCCTTCTGCAGAAGGTGGTGGAGTCTTGACTGGCTGCAATGGCATGCGTGCCACGGGGTGCTGCTGCTGGGTGTTTACTGCGGCAGCAGGATAGACCACCACATCTGAGCACGTTTCTCCCAGGCCACCGGATGGGGACGCTGCATGGTTGACGAAGGGGTGTGGTGCCAACGTTAGCTCCCTGGCCACGCTTCACTTTCTGCCTTTCAGATTTACATATACCCATATTCGGCTCCCCCGGGGTTTTTAGCAATGAACTGCCACAAATGCCAGTAGCTGATTTTACCGCCAACGTCCGCACTGAGTGACTACTTGGCCGCCGCTGCCTGCTGAGCCCTGTGCCGCTACTTTCTTGGACCTGCAAAGCGGATTTTTTACCCCGTGGCCCCTGTGGCTCCGACCTAACACTGCTGTATCCTGCTGACTCACGGCCACACAACCCACTTGCTGGCTGCGCCGCTGCCTGACGCGCAAGCTGACGCCCTCTTCTCCTGATGATGATGAAGCCCTTGCCTCACCGGCTCCCAAGTGCGGTCGGCTACATCATCATCTATTTGTGTTTCATCGTCACTGCTGTCCTCATCCCCCGGTCTTGGTATGCAGAGGCTGACCCCCCACAACATGACCTCCATACCAACTTTCAACATCTATACTTTGCCGCCTACTGCAAGAAGCAGGGGTTTTTAGCCCATTTTTTTCGCTGCCAAGTAGCTGCTGACTGCCCTCCTCAAATTGTTCATCCTTGCTATATAGTGGCGTTGAGCCTAGACCACATAGTAGATCTCTAGCTGAGGGAACCAGAAGGGACAGAGGCGGGTTCAGGACAGATGAGGGCCGCTGACTTAGTTAACCCTTGGATGTAAATTGCGCAAAAGAATTGAGCAGCCAAAAACTACCAGCTTTGTAGCGTGTTACAATGGCGTTATTTTATGCTACACAACAAAAGAAAAACTTGTAATTAACCTTCGCTTGTGAATTATGTACAGGCAAATGTTTTTTTTCCCGGTGAAAAAGAGGGTTTATTTTATCACCACAACAGCAGAACAAGGGTTTAAATTTAAACCCCCGGGGATGAAAATTTGCGCTTTAAATTTGGGAAGGCAGCCAAAAACAAACCAGTTTTTAGCTTTTTTTAAAATGGCGGGTTTTTTTCGTAACAGCAAGGGGAAAAACTTGAAATTTAAAACCTTTTTGGGGAATTATCCCAAACAGGAAAAAACGTTTTTTTTTGGCGGTAAAAAAAGAGGGTTTTATTTTTTCCCCCAAACAAAAAGCAGAAAAATTTTAAATTAACCCCGGATGTAAATTCGAAAAAAGAATTGGGGCAGCCAAAAACTACCACTTTGAAACGGGGTTAAAAAGGGTGTGTATTTTACGCAAACACAACAAGAGAAAAATTTTTTAAATTTAAAACCTTCGCTTGTAAATTTTATGCTACAGGAAAAAGGGTATTTTTTGGGGGTGAAAAAGACGGTTTATTTTAGTCCCCACAACAACAAAAAACGTTTAAAAAAACCCCCTGGATGAAAATTGCGCAAAAATTTTGGCAGCCCAAAAACAACCAGTTTTTGTTAGCGTTTTTAAAAAGGGGGTTTTTTTAAACGCTACACAACAAGAGAAAAATTTGTAATTACCTTCGCTTGTAAATTTTAAATCTACCCCAAAAAAAAGTTTTTTTGGGGCGGTGAAAAAACGGTTTCTTTTATCACCACAGCCCGCAGAAAAACCCTTTTAAATTAAAACCCCTGGATGAAAATTTGCGAAAAAAGAATTGACGGCCAAAAATAAAATTTGGTTTTTTGTATTTGGAAAAACGTTTTTTTAAATTAAAACAACGGGAAAAGGTTTAGACCCCTTGGAAACCCAAAGTGCTGTGAGCAGAATAGCTTTTAAAATTTGTATATGAAAGCTGCCTGGACACACACTGGACTTCAGATCCAAAAACCCCAAAAAAATCAAAAATAGAACTTAAGGAAGCACCCTTAAAGAAAATCTGGGACCCCCCCCAAAAAAATGTTGTATAAAAATATTTTTTAGTATCACTAATCATAAGCAGCCGCGGCGAAACCCTTCCTAATCAGTCCCGTGAGAGCGGTATGAGCCCCTTTACGTCGCCCCCAAGACTTATATAGTGGGGGTAAAGGCAAAAGAATCCCACCGGCCCCTGTTTGGGTTTTTCATCTTGAAACTTTTTCAGGGCGGGCTATGCCCTTTTTCCCTCCCAAAGTTTTTTCCCCCCATGTAACGCCATTTGCCCCGCAGCCATTTTATCAAAAAAAGCCCCAATTCGTTCCCCCGAAGTCCCCCCAAAACTTCCACTTCGTTCCAAACCCAAAGTTTTCCTGAAATTCTAAACAATTCCACTACGTTAAAATTTCAATTCGCCCACTCTACCACAAAACGCGGGGGGGTTGTTTTTGAACCACGCGCTGATAGCTCGTAATTCCAAAGGGGGGGGGGACCGGTCAGGTGCCGGCCCCATAAACATCCCTTTGTTAGGGCCCCCGTTTTCGCCGCTAACAATTGAAGGGCAATTCTCCCCCCGGCTTACAATACATGGGATTGCATGGCGGGGGGAGGGACGTGTTTTCCCCCAAAGCTCTCTTTTAGAGCAAAAATTTTCCTTTAATTGCGGCGCGCATTTCGTCGCGTAAAATGGCAAAAAGTCAAAATGCGTCCCCGAAATAAGGGGGTTAAAAAGAAGCCGTGTGAAAAATTCCCTAATAACAGCTGACTTATGTGCCAAAATACCGCCCCTTTTTCAGACACGTCCCCTGGGAAAGAATGGTGCGCCCCCTATTGGGGGAAATTCCCCTCGCAGTTTAGGATGTACCAGGGAAAGCGATCATTTTAGCAAAATTTGCACCCCCGCCCGGGAAAATGGTAGTGAAAACCTATTTCAGAAGTTCTGTGTCTCTGCTAGAAAGAAAAAGGTTTTTCTTTCTTTCCCCTGTTTTGCTTTTTAAGATTCTTTCCCTAATTACTTTTATTTATTTTAAATGAAAGCCCCCTTTATGAGGAGATCTTAAGTGTTAGTTTTTTTTCTAAATCGGCAAAACCAAAATTTAAAAAATATGAAATTTTTATGCAGTATCTCTTTGTTTTTGCCCCTGTAGGTTTTTTTTTGTTTGACAGAAAATGAACCCTTATTAAAACCCTTCAAATTTTCCTATTTTGTCCTTTCTTTTGGATAATTTTAATGTTTTTTTTTTTTTTTTTAAAATGATAAAAAAAACAAATATTACAAAAAAATTAATAGATCCACAATCCAATTGAAAATAAGATTTAAAAAAGTACAAAAAGTTACATTTCCAAAATGCCCAAAACGGAAATGAAGGGGCCCCCATGTTAGTGTATCTTTAAACCCAAAGGTTTTTCCCATGTCGAGTAATTAAAATTTCAAGTCAACGGGGGGGGTTCCAACTTGAAATACTTGTCTAAAACCAAAAGTAATAGTAAATCATCCCCACTGACTTCAATAGAAAATACGCATTGTAGTTCATACAGCGCCTATTTTCATTGGTTGGTGTCACGTCAGAGGAGGTGCAGTGGGGCCCCCACTTCCATTCCCCCCCAAAGTCCCTGCCTACTTGGGGGTGTGCCCCCAGATGGGGAGACCCCCAAATTGGGGAAAAAAGTCCCCCCCTCCCCCCCTACCCGCAGGGCCCCCCCTCAAGGGGGAAACGCGGAAAATCAGCAGTTCCCCCGGTTTCCCCCCCCCCCCCCCCCTTTAAACGGTAAGGTTGGGGACGCCAAAGCCACAAATCGGAAAACCCAAAAGAAAAAAGTAAAACCCAAACCAAGGGGGCAAAACCGTTGGTTTTTTTTAAGGGGAAAAAAAATTTTGGGAAAATGTTATTTTCCCCAAATTTCCATGGGAAAGTTTAGTATTGAGGTCAATGGAGATGGTTAAAAACTTTGTGTAAAGCACATCAAGAAACTTTTTTTTTGTTTAAATTTTGGGGGCGAAAACGTTCATCCCAAAAACCCCCTATAAAAAAAAACCCTTGTGACTTTTTTACTTAAAAACCACTTGGGAAAATTTTACCTAAAAACGCTTTGTTAATTTTAAATCCCATGAGAATGGGGAAAGGGGCAAATTTTTCTCAACGGGCCCGGGGCAAACCCTAAAGAAGAGTCCAAAAATAACAATGGGATAAAAAAAAAGTTTCCCAAAGGGGAACAAAAAAATCCCCAAGTACAAACACACTAATCAATAAAGAAATAAGCACCAGGGATATCCCTGTACATTTGCTTACAAATGATCCTGAGTAAAGGACCATTAATAAGGTGGCAAAAAGATAAAGAAAGAACATGAAGTGAAAATTCAACAATAGAAAAAGGGGGACATTTTAAAAGGAAAAAAAAGGGAAAAAAGAAAAATTTAAAAACAAGGGGAATATCAAAATTAACTTTTGGGGGGAGGGCCCGGGGTCCCCCCCCAATTTTCGCTTCCCAAGCCTTTGTTCCCAAAAACCCAAAGGGGGTTTGCGGGCAAAAAACTGGCCAAACAACATGTCAAAAGGCCTGTGGGGGCTTTTAAACCCCAAAATAAGCAGGGGTAGACAGAAAAAAAAAAAAAGGGGGAGAAAAAACCGGCTCTCCGCTTTCCCCAAAGGATGCAGCCAATGCCTTTGGGCACTGGGAGAAAACACCCCGTAAAGGGATGGGGATCATCTTGGATTTAGAGTTCTGATGCTGTAGAATTTGCTTGGTTTTGGGGTGCCTTAATTGATCGAGTACAACTGGATCTTTGAAGGGTTTATTACAAAGGATAATATAAATATATATATAAATAGGGAAAGTAACTAAAAGGACAGGGGGGAGAGGAAAGATGGTGGGGAAAATTATGGGAAGAGAGCGCTACCTAACCTCGTGCGGCATCTTTTATACCAGACACACCCACTCACATGGCACATCCATTGCCCCTCCCTGGAACACCTCCAAGAGCTCACTTAACAAATCAGTTCGGTTCTTATACAGTCTACAGAAATTCTTGCAGAGTCCAGTTCTTCCAGTAGGTGCCAAAGGTCAACAGCCTTGCTGGACAGGTCACGTTGCCTGGGGAAACCACAGACTTGGTTGAATCATCATTCACATGTCCCCGAAGAGTGGGGGGTTAGCTATCTGGAAGTCCTACTTCCTGCCAGGAGATAATGGTAGTGCCCCTTAAGCAAGTTGTCTTCTCAAACAGATGGCAGTGTCCATTGTTTATTCATCAAACAGGATTTACAACATGTGAGGGTGGTTGCATGTATCTATGGTCACTCAGATGTCATCTATTCCAGTCTGTCTTGTTTTTCGTGATATAGTCAGCAGACTTTAATCCTTTGGCTGAAATGAGTATATATCATATGCATTCCAAATCCAACAGACGCGCACCTCTATACCGCACTGATTAGCAACTCAAAAGCCGTGGAACAGCTTCAACAACCCTACACAAGCATCATAACCAACCTCCAAAGGCCTTTTAATGGTTCCATAATGCTTATGTGGAAAGGTCTTTGATACCCCTAAAAGACATTTAAAAAAAATTGGAAATAGTCAATTCTGTGTCTGTCTATAAAATTGTAAAATAATTCAAAGGGGTTTGCCAACATTTGTTACACCCTCTAGCTCCCTCTCTGTCATGATTTTTTTTTTAAAAAAGTACTGATCTCTACAGCCACCAATGTTCCAGCACTGCTGTAGCCCTGGCTGCTAAGTGCAAATGACACCTGGAGCGAACAGTAGGGAACAGAGCAAGCTCTGTTCCCTTCTGTTTAGCCTTTTAGATGCTGCAGAGTCCAAATGAATGAGAAACAGTTCTGTGCACTGTTCCTCATTCCGATCGACACCCTGTGGTGGGATTGGAGGGTGTCGATCGGTTTCCATGACAGATGAAGGCCTAATGATGGCTTCAAGAGCTACAATATTTTACTTTCTATTACTTCCTGCTCCATATTGATACACCATTTTGGATTTTTTTTTACAATGCAGAAGGGTGTACTGAACGCTGTGCCCCATAGTGGTCAAGTATCCTAGAGGGACGTGATGTTAAAGTAAAAAAATGTTTGAAAAGTAGAAACATTTCTAAAAAATATTCAAAGTTCAAATCACCTCCCCTTTGCCATTTCATAAATCAAAAAGTAATTGGTATCATCGCTTCCATAAAAGTCCAATCTATTAAAAAATAACATCATTTATCCTGTATGATGAATTTTGTAGAAGAAAAAGATTAAAAATGGTGACATTGCTGTTTTTTTTTTTGGTCATTTCACATCTCCTAAAAATTGGGGAAAAAAGTGATCAAATAGCTTTAACTATCCCAAAATAGTACTGAGAAAAAAACAGACTTTTGCCCACAAAAAAAAGCGCCCCCTCACTTAGGTCCATAGGTGGAAGTGCAAAAAAGTTATTGGTCACGGAAAATGGTGCTGCAGCACAAATGTAAGAAATACAGAATGTAATTTTTTTAAAGTACTAAAACATAACAAAAACCCTAAACATTTGTTGTTACTGGAATCGTATCGAGATGCAGAATACAGAATACACATGATTTATACCAAAGAGTAAACGTCGTAAAAACAAAACCGCCACAAACATGGCAGAAGAACTTTTTTTTTTACATTTTCTCCCCAGTTCGAATTTTTTTGGTTTCTCAGAATGTTCTATGGTCCGGTCAATGGCGCCATTTGAAAGTGCATCTTGTCCAACAAAAGTAAAAGCTCTCATATGTCTAGGTAGATGGAAAAATAAATAAAGTTATGGCTCTTGGAAAGCGGGAGGGATAAAAATGAAAAGTCAGAAAGGGGTGACTGAGAACATTTCCTTAATAACCCCAGCAATGCAGCTCTTACATTGGAATTCTGTAGACTGTAGATAATGGGATTTATCATGGGGATGATAGAGGTATACACCACATTAAAGGCTAAATCCAGAACATCAGAGTAAGGTGGTATCATATACTCTGTGAAGCATGTCCCATAGTAAATAGAGATGACGGTGATGTGGGACGAGCAGGTGGAGAAGGCCTTTTGTTGACTTTCTTTTGACTTCATCCTGAAGATGATGGAGAAAATTTTGTAGTAAGAAATAAAAGTGCACAACAACGGGATGGCAATAAGTACAAACATTTCTATGCCAGTTATTACAAAAAACATTGGTGTGCCTGTGCAGGTGGTCTTTGTTAGGGACTTAATATCACAGTAGAACTGGTGGATGAAGTTGGAATGACAGGAGGACATGTATATAGCTGAAGTTGCAAACACTAAAGAGTTTAGTAAGGCGGACGCCCAAATCCCAATGGTTATCCGGATACAATTTCTCCAACTCAGGATACGATGATAATGTAAGGGGATACAGATAGCGACATATCGATCATAAGCCATAACAAATAGAAGAGTTTCCTCTGCCATTGCCACTATAAGAGAAAAGTACAACTGGGTATAGCACTGTGGGACGGAAACAATGTGATTTCCAGACAATAACATGTGCAGTAACTTAGGACCGTGACCGATGTATAAAATATGTCTACAATGGACAAATTGCCAATGAAGAGATACATTGGTTTATGTAACTGAGTTTCCAGACATATGACTGTGATGATAGAAGAATTGATGAGAACTCCGACCAAATAGATGAAGAAAAAGAAAGTGGAAATGACTAGAATATTCTCTGTCTCTCCAGAAAATGACAACATGTAAAAATATCTAAAAGAAGTTTCATTCTTCATGAGTATTTCTTTAGTTAAAAAAACAAACATAGATTTAAGCACATAATATATCAAACATCAATAAAATTAGACCAAATAAGAACAATAAACTTATAAAAGCTAATCAATGGGACTAACTGTGGCTGCTGTGGTTCTCTTGTTCTGAGCAGGGTCACCCTTATCGGGGCAGTTGCTCCCTTTTTAGATAGAGCAATGGATAAAACTAGGGATTTTTCCTCATGTTTTTGAGCCTTTTATGTGGTATATATTACTAGTTATATTTTATAGTCTATTGTGCAAGGTTCATAAAACCAATGTTAGTGTTTCTGTAATAATTCTATCTCACCTGCCTTTCTTTATTGGTGTGGTTCGATCCAATCCACGACTATTAAAAATTGATGTATTTTTTCCCTCTGTCAGATTTAATGCTTGGTGGCCCCAGTGAGTAGTTATAGTAGAGCACTGGTCAATTGTGTCTCTGCCTCACCATTTGCTCTTATCAGTCAGAGGTTTGTTTATGGCCTAGAAAACAACAGAAGAGGACATCACCTGCCAAAAGTAGACTGTTTGATAGTTTTAATCCACTATGGTGCCTGTGCCAGGCTGCTGAACTCCTTAGCATTCCCGGAGTTTTCACCTAATGGACTAGTGAGGGCAGCCGTGATGGGACGAGACTTATGGAGGAACTCATTACAGGAACAGGGGTATGTGAGTAGAAGTTATTATTTTTTTTAAAGGGGACATCATTACTTAGTGGGACACAAAGGGGTTAATGTTTTTGAGTGGGAGAACACAGGTAAAAAGTTATTTCTTCGGCTCACCTTATTTGGGGGTGCACATAATTCACCAGGCTCTCACATCCCCAAGAAAAATAGCAGAAAAAAAATTTAACTTCAGATGGAGAATATGATTCGGCAGCACCTCCACAGATTTTTAAAATATAAAAAATATCACATTTTTATTTTTCTTTGCTCTAAAAACTTAAAAAGTCACAACATATTGTAAAAAACACAACGCCTCCAATCTGATTGATTTCAGACTAATAAGTACTTTATCATAGAGGGGTTTACACTTTCAGATGATCAAGTAATCAAAGACATTTGACTAGCAGCAACTGACTGAGTTTGTGATCGGTGCACAATTGCACCCGCAGCTCAACGTGCGTGTCGCGGTGCTACCTGTCCCCGACACCAGAATAGAAGAGGGGACACTAGTGAGCCCGATGCCCAGCGACACTCGTGACACTCACACTTTCTGATGATCAATTAATCAAGAGCATTGATTAGTAGTAATTGGCTGTTACCTATAGTTGCAACCAGAACTTTACATACACTCTATAAAAGCCCCATCTGCAGGTTTTTCTCACTATCTAACATGGAATCAGAATAAACCTTCCCCGTTTTAGGTCAATTAGGAACCAAAATTATTTGTATTTGCCAGATGCCAGAATAATGAGAGAGAGAATTTTTAAGGCATTTTTATTACTTTCTGCAAAGTCAAAAGTTTTCATACACTCAGATTACTCGGCCTTTACACAATTTGTGACAGCCCATATGATGATGTCATGTCTTTGTTAGCTTCTGATAGGTTTATTGGCAACATCTGAGTTAATAAGAGACAATCCTGTCAATGTATTTTGATGCACATCAGAAACATACTGCTTCTGTGTGTAACATCATGGGAAAGTCTAAAGAAATCAGCCAAGATATCAGGAAGAGAATTGTGAATTTGCACAAGTCTGGATCATCCTTGCGTGAAACAACCAGATACCTGAAGGGGCCTCATTCATCTCTACAAACAATTATTTGCAAGTACAAACAAGAGGGGAATGTCCATCATACCGCTCAGGAAGGAGGCGAGTTCTGTATCTCAGAGATGAACGTGCTTTGGCCTGACATGTGCATATCAACCCAAGAACAAAAAGCAAAAGCCCTTGTGAAGATGCTGGTGGAAACTGGTAAGATTGTGTCATTATCCACAGTGAAATGAGTACTGTATCATCATGGGCTGAAAGGCCACTCTGCCAGGAAGAAGACATTACTCCAAAAGAAATATATAAAAGCCAGATTAATGTTTGCAAATGCACAGGAACAAAGACCTACATTTTTGGAGACATGTCCTGTGGTCTGATGAAACTAAAATTTAACTGTTTGACCATAATGACCTTGTTACATTTGGAGGCAAAAGGGAGAAACATGGAAGCCTAAGAACACCATCACAAACGTGAAACACGGGGGTGGCAGCAACATGTTCTGGGGTTGTTTTGTTGCAGAAGGGACTGGCGCACTTCACAAAATAGATGGCATCATGAGGAAAGAAAATTATGTGACAATACTGAAGCAATATCTCAAGGCATCAGCCAGGAAGTTACAGCTTGGGCAGAAATGGGTCTTCCAAATGGACAATGAACCGAAACTACTGCCAAACTGGTTACAAAGTG
Organism: Phyllomedusa bahiana; assembly: GCA_025379985.1. Classification (NCBI taxonomy): domain Eukaryota; kingdom Metazoa; phylum Chordata; class Amphibia; order Anura; family Hylidae; genus Phyllomedusa; species Phyllomedusa bahiana. The sequence goes on along the minus strand of JAODAL010060265.1, from coordinate 4,443 downwards.
GCTTAAGGAGAACCAATTCCATGTTTTGGAGCGGCCATCACAAAGCCCTGATCTCAATCCTATTGAAAATTTATGGGCAAAGCTGAAAAGGCCGGTGCGAGCAAGGTGACCTCCAAACATGACTCAGTTCCGCCAGTTCTGTCAGGTGGAATGGGCCAAAATTCCTTCCAACTACTGTGAGAAGCTTGGGGAAGGATATCCAAAATCAGTTTTAAGTCTATAGGTTTTTTTGATATTAATAGTTAATTTAATAGTTACCTTAAAAAAATGTGATAAAATGTGATAAAAATCACTTGTGACACATGGAAATATTTTACCCCAGTGACCTCGGAAGCCTAATGTCATGATAATAAAAATAAGTATAATGAAATAATCTTCAACACCACTTCCAAATGTGTAGGTGACATAAATGTTAACCTATTTTTTCCAGCTAAAATTTGAATATAAAAATAAAATATAAAATATAAACAAAACTGTTAAAATAAATTCCATATAATGTTGCATCGGAGAGTAATATGTCTATGTTTTTCTAATAATTCAGGTTTAAAAAACTAAAAGGAATTTAAAAACAACTTTTTAAATTAATTTCAAATTGGGTCATTTATTATCATCATTATTGTAAAAATTCAATTGAACTTTGTTAAATGTATTTTTATTGGATTGTCAACTTAACAGCACAAGAATTCTGAGTCAGAAATTTCCAATATTCCAAGGAAATAAAGAATGAAAGAGAAAAAGAAGGAGAATGGGTGCAGGCGCTCGCTGGTATATTATCTCAGTAACAATGGTGATATACAGCAAACAATTGGTGCTCACCTTTTTCAGTTGTGCTATTTGGAGACACAACACTCCGTAGCACAGCTTGCCGGATCACCGGTGTTAATTAGTTGGAAGGTTGCCCTTGGATTACAGCCTCTCCATGGATACCTGCCGCCTCAGTTCCGTAATAGCAGGAACCATTAGTAGGATAGTAGAAAGTATAAAACTAACTGGTCCAGTTTAGCTAGAAATTGGACCATTTCTATGTTAATGAAAGTTCCAGTCCTTCATAGTAAATAGGAGTGTTTAGTCACATTATAAGACAATGCGTTTCGTATCTATAGCGATACATCATCAGGTTACATTGAACACATTTTTAAAAGAACCGCACAAATGTGATTGACAGCTCCAAGTAGTAATGCACATAGTTACATAGTTACTTAGTACGGTTGAAAAAAGACATATGTCCATCAAGTCAACCAAGGGTGGCAAAAGGTTTGGATGAAATGAGAAGGGGGGGGGGGGGTGGGAGAATAGGGAATTTTTTACACTTAGTTTCCCCTAATGATGTTAAATGCAAACTGATTACAAAAAACACAAACAGCTTGAAATTTGTGATATTCAACGCTAGAGGCCTGATGTATCGATGTGTGAAACACGTTGTCTTATATTGTGAATAAGCAGTCCTATTTAAAATGAATGACAATCACTTTCATGACCATGAAAAAGGTTACATTTCTAGCTCAGGTGGACCAGTTAGTTTTATACTTTCTACTATCCAAGGAAATAAAGAAGGGACTGATTTTAATGGCTTGTTGGTTTTCATATTGGTTTTATGGAATAGATTAAATGAAACATAATATATAATGCACTTTAACAGATTTTATTTTCTTATTTATTTCTTTTGCTTTCTATTTTTTTATTTAGAGAGAAAAATTAATGATTTAATTCCTTTACAAAATTAATTTAAAACTTATCAATGTTTGGTGGACTTACCATTGTAGAAAGACAAAGCTTGTGGCCCCGTATGTAAAAAGGTCTTTACTGTAGTCAATGGAGCCATGCAGTGAATTTATATTATTCCGGCGCAGCACGGCCTGATAATTAGGAACTTCAAATTACCCAAGAGAAAAGATGATAATGATTGTGATTTATTTCTCTGAGGCTTTTTGTTTTAGTTTTCATAAAGTAAATCAATAAATTCTTCCTGCAAAAAATTTACAAGTAAAAATCTACAGCATTTGTCATTGGAAGTGTTGTTTGATGTTCTACAGCAGCTGTTTCCCAGTACTATAGGATGCACACTGCAGCTGCTGAAGAACCTCTTTTTGTGATGAGTGAGAGCATTACCTTACGCACATTCCTGCTAAAGTGATATGACACTAAAGTGACAAATGGCTTCTCTGGTTATCATTGGTGATCTCTCGAAACAAGAATGACACCCGATAGAATAACTTTTGTGTTCTAAGATGACTGAGACGCTCAACCATTGAGTCACAGATCTTCGGACAGTGGAGAAAGGAGCAGAATTGGGAAAAGGTATTCTGGAGCACTAGGTAAATAAGGCACATAGTGCCTCCCCCCAATTCAGCCCACTCCATTCCTTTATGCATCCCTTTCCTGCCTGGGATAAAGTGGTGCCCTAGGCAGTCACCTACTTACAAATACCCATCATCCCAGCCCTCCACAGGAGGTTCAGTTTGAGAGTTGTTTTTGCAAATCTGGGTTCTTCTCCCTCTCTCTTTGCTCTCTTTTCTCTACCTTATTGGAGAGCAGTCAATCTTAAACTACACAGTCATTTGATGGGTGTTGAGGCACCATCGGGTATGATCTATGTCCAGGGCTTTCTAGAAAGCAATTTCAATTTGGCCATTTTTCAGGTAGTCCTTGATGGTGTCTTGGAATGGTTTCCTCTGGCGATCCTAGGTTCTCTGGCCTCAGCTCAGTTGGGAGTAAAGACCTTTTTTGGGGGTTCAGCAATCGGATGCAATGGACTTCTTGGTGGTGTGTTGGAATGGTTTCCTTTGGCCATCCCAAGTTCTCAGGCCTCAGCTCTGTTGGGAATAAAGACCTTTTCTGGTGTGTCCAGCATTCTGATGCAAAGGGCTTCTTGATGGTGTCTTGGAATGGTTCCCTTTGACCATCCCAGGTTCTCTGGCCTCAGCTCAGTTGGGAGTAAAGACCTTTTTTGGGGTGTCTAACATTCTGATGAAATGAACTTCTTGATGGTGTCTTGGAATGGTTTTCTTTGGCCATCCCAGGTTCTCTGGCCTCAGCTCAGTTGGGAGTAGAGACCTTTTCTGGGGGGTCCAGCATTCTGATGCAAAAGACTTCTTGATAGTGTTTGGGAAAGGGTTTCCCTTTTGGCCCCTATGGTTTTTGGCCTCAGCCTTTTGGGACGAGAATTTTCTGGGGGTGTCCAGCATTCTGATGCAATGGACTTTCATCAAAAGTCTTTTTCAAGTCATAGCTTCGTTTCTGGTATTTTTTCCCTTAAAGGATGCTTAAAATTTGGGTTGAAGATTTCCCCAGTTTTTCACATAAGGGGCCAAAATGAATTTGGGGATGCAAAGTTTTTGGTGTATTTGAACCCCAAAAAAAAACTTGTTGCCCCTGTCCATAATATTTTTAAAAAGTTTTTCGACAAAAACTGTTGCATATCCAACACCCTCAACAGTTTTGTATGTGTCAATTCTTAGAGGGCGTAGCATACCACATTGATAAATTAACCCCTTTTGAATGTGTCGACAAATTTTGAATTTTCCTTGCCAATTTAAAACCCCATGAAACCAAAATTTTTGGGTTTCCAAATCTTAGGGGATTTTTCCCCGATTTTTTATCACAGGGGGGAACATTTATAGAGTGCTGTAAAAATTTTTCATACATACTGACGAATGCTCACCCCGACGGAAAATTTTGACTTTTTGTCTGTTTTTGTTTTCATACATCCCGCCCTTAATCTTCTGAAGCAGCTTTAATGGAAACTTCCAATGTTAGGTAACCCGGTGGGGCCGGGGTACGGGAAAAGAAAGTGATACAAACAGCTCATAGCCAAAAAAATTTGGTTTCTTCGAAGGTATGGTTTTAAAAACCAAATGCTGCATTTTCTAAAAGCTTACTGGCACAACTGATGTGGTTCGACTTTCTCTTCAAATGGTTGCTTGTGGGTTAGGTAGCTTTTAAAAACTTTTAGGGTTTCTCCAGCAATGTTGTTGCTGGGGTTTATTAAATTTTTATGGATGTCTTGGGGAGAAGTCTTGATTTTCCCAATGTTGTGGAGAGTCTCCCTTTTTAAGCCCCAATAAAAAAAGCCTTATGGAAAGAGAGGGAACACTGAAGCGCCCTCTATTTGATGTATCCCCATCAATTCTTTTGTGACTCACGAGTCTTTGGAAGAAAAGGATTAATGCAAAGCCGTTTCACTCCTTGCATACGCATTTCGGGTTTTGCATCTCACTGGTGAGAGCAAAGCTGCTGGCTGCGGGGGAGGGTTGATAAGTGGGTTTTGAAAGGATAATATCTCCTTTGGGAGAGGGGTAAGCTAAGTACCGAGGGAGGCTTTCCCGGAATATTGAAGTCCCCAAAAAAGGAAAAAAACTCCAACACCAGTTCAACTAAAATATTTTTATGCTTGCTGAAAAAATTTAAAATTTAAAAAAAAATCCAAACACCCCAAAAGTTTTA
>JAODAL010060264.1:0-20989 GCA_025379985.1 Phyllomedusa bahiana | reverse complement strand
CGTTGCGTGGGGTGAGGAGGTATTTGTTGGGGGGGGTCCGGGGTGTGGGGTTGGCCCCGGGGGGGTATAGGGACAGGTGCACACTCCCTGCGTCTAGGCTCGAGCCCTCCGCTGCCCAATTGACAGTGGAGTCCATCATCGAGGCCTGAACGGGGCTTGCTGCTGGCGGGGCAGAGGAGGCACAGGGGACCGCCGCCATCTTAGCATGTTGGGGAGCCTGCTGCCGCGCGGAAGTAGCGGTGCGGCAGTTATCTGCCAGGTGGCATCCCCCGTGGGCTGCGCGAGTCTCTCCCGCTCCATGCACCCACCTTGTGCCTGCAGGGTGCAGGCGCGCATCTTGCAGAGGCTCCCGGGGTTCTCTGAGTCCCGGTCCGTCACCCGTCCCGGATCGGTCAGCGGCGGCCGAGCCATCTCCTCTTCCTGTGGCTCCCGGAGTGAGTGTCGGGGCAAGCCGCTCGCTTTCGGCGGCATCTCCTGGCCAGGTGGGTTCCGGCTACGTGTCTGCGAGGGTTTGGGTTCGCCGGGTGTCGATGCCCGCGCCGGCTGCACCTCCTTCTTCCTGCGCGGCCGGGTTGGGGGCGGGCAAGATGGCGCCGCGGGATCCGAGGTGCGGGAACTCTGTGAGTCCTCTGTGAGGGTCGCGAGGGGTGAAAGTAGTTGGAAATTCAGGATTTCTCCCTCCTGATTGTCCTGGGTGTCTTAGGAGCCTTCTTCCCTCTCCTGTTGCACATGATCGTGGCAAAAGCAGGCGAAAAGCTGGTGCCCTGGACGGAGCTCTCTGTAAGCGTGTCTGCTCTCCTCACATGGCAGGACGCCCCCCCATTAACTTTTTTTTGTCTCTTCATTGCTGTTGCACCGGGATAATGGGCAGCTTCACTGGCAATTTCCAGCAGTGCACAATCTGCACAATATGTATGCACTACTGGAGCAAGAGGTCCAGGGTGAATACCGCTGTAGCAGATGTGAGAATGTTGCTACTCTGGTAGCTCGCATTTTAGACCTAGAGGAGCAGAATGCGACACTGAGGGCGATTGACAATGAAGAGAGGAGTTTGCTTCTCTTGGAGCAAACAGTTAGTGGGCTAAATGTTGAGGGTGGAGTATTGGATCAGCAGGAGGAGCCGTGTAGCTGGGTTAATGTAGACAGGGGGAGTTCTAGGGGAATCAGAAAAAGGAAGGCCACTTCTCCTCCTGAGATTCCTAGCAAAATTGCCAAGTTGGATGATAATGCTGGGGAATCAGTCTCAGAAATTGCAACCCTATTTGACACTGCTCTTCCTAGCATGGGAATGCAGGTAAGAAAAGACAGTTAGTAGTTGTAGGGGATTCTATAATCAGGAAGACGGATAGAATAATTTTTCGCCAGGACCGCCTCAACCGAATGGTTTGCTGTCTTCCTGGTGCCAGGGTTCAGCATGTGGTGGACCGGGTGGATAAAATTATGGGAGGGGCTGGCGATGACCCAGCTGTTGTGGTCCATGTTGGAACCAATGACCAAATAAACGGTAGGTGGAGCATCCTAAAGAATAATTTTAAAGAACTAGGCTCAAAGCTGAAGGGAAGGACCTCCAAGGTTGTGTTCTCCGGAATACTGCGGGTGCCATGCGCTACTCAGGAAAGGCAGCGGGAGCTCAGGGAGTTAAATGCATGGTGAAGTCTTGGTGTAGGACAGAGGGGTTTGGGTTCTTAGAGCACTGGGCTGATTTTTCATTGGGGTACAATCTGTTTTCTACAGATAAATCGCACCTGAATGGAAGGGGGTCTGCTGTGCTGGGGGAAAGAATTCTAGAAGGGGTGCGGGAGTAATTAAACTAGGGATGAGAAGGGAGGACAATATAGAAAAAGGAGTAGATAGGTTAGAGAGTGGGCAGACTATATCAGCGGGTGGAGAAGCGGAATGGGGGAAGTGGAGTAGACCAGTGGATAAGGAGATCCATGTGTTGCAAACCAGCATTGAAGATATAGGTACCCACAACATCTTATGTAATCTCATGCCATCTACTAATTGTGTAATAAATACTCACCTGCTGTCCACTAAAGGTATAATGTATATTCCCATGCCATCATCTGAAAGGGTAATGTATTATCCCATGTCATCTACCGAAGGAGAGATGTTTAATCGAAAGCAGTCATCTGAACAGGTAACGTTTAATCCCATGCTGTCTACTGAACGGGTAATGTATGATCCCATGCCGTCTAATGAACATGTTAGATACAATCCTAAACCGTTGACGGAAAGTGTAAAACTGGAAGGGAACTTAAAGGGCGACATGTATGATCGGGCTTTCCGCCTGTTTTTTGGCGTAACCTGCGCCTCCCAGCCCGAATCCCGCTGTCGGACGCGGGGATTCAGTGTTAGGCGCAGTGTTCGCCACTTTCAGCTGCGCCCCGCATGAAGGGGCGGGCAGTGGGCGCGGTGTGGGCGCGGGGTAGGTGTTTCGGGGCGGGACGCGGCGCGCTCGAAAACTCCGAGGCATGTACGATGGCGAGTCGGCAAAGCGAGGCGCAATGCAGCGCTCGGCAGCTCCGACAGGCAGACCGGGTTTATTTTGGTCTAAATCCTCCGGCAGAGGCGAAGTGAAGCAGGATCGGAACATGCGAGGAAACATACAGAAGATCGCTACAGAAATCTCGGCGCTCCGCTCCGTGCAGCAGGAGTATGATTCCGAAAATATCGCCTTTATAAAGGCGGAGAACATTGTCATAAAAGAGCTGAAATTAAAAAATAAACATAATTAAAAAAAACTCACTTTCCTAAACTCTAGAACGGCGCAATATTAAGAATTATGATATTGTAAATTGCCAGGAAATACAGTAATTCAAATCTGAAAGATATTCTCATTGGTCGGCATAAACCGGCCATCAGATAGGAGCGACAGTGAACCATTAAAACATGGGGAAGGATTGACCAATCAGAATCTACGGCGGGACAGTTCAAAATACAGTAAAAATTGTGAAAACAGCTGATTGGCTGAGCTAGCGGGGGCTTGGCTAGCTTGGCCAATCAGAATAGGAGCGACAAAGACCCATTATATCCTATGGAGAAGTTTAGACCAATCAGAATCCACGGCGGGACAGTTCAAAATACATAATGAAGCTGTGCACATCTAAAATATATTCTGAAAAACGCAAGCATAGGTGCACACTTAAAAGGCATATAGCATATATTAACAAATATCAGTGGCACACTAAAGACTAAATAAAACTCAAGGTATATAGAAATATTGAAAATGCATTACTGCTAAGGAAAATATGAAAACCTGGGACTCTTAGTTTACAGTATTTGATCAAAGATTGTATTAAGCTCACCTCCCAAAACGTCAAGGTTTTCATATTTTCCTTAGCAGTAATGCATTTTCAATATTCCTATATACCTTGAGGTTTTATTTAGTCTTTAGTGTGCCACTGATATTTGTTAGATATATGCTATTGCCTTTTTAGTGTGCACCTATGCTTGCGTTTTTCAGAATATATTTTAGATGTGCACAGCTTCATTATGTTTTGTAGTTCATTTGAGATTGGTAATCTCATTGGCTTGCTGCACTCAGCTGCCTCTTTTTAACCAGTGCAGGATGATCCAGTTGCTAGTTCCTACCATTCCCTGAAGTTGCAGTCTGGATTGACTCCTAGTGAGGAAACATATTTAGTGTAGGGACTCACCTGCTCTGGGATCCCCTTGACGTTTTGGGAGGTGAGCTTAATACAATCTTTGATCAAATACTGTAAACTGAGTCCCAGGTTTTCATATTTTCCTTAGCAGTAATGCATTTTCAATATTCCTATATACCTTGAGGTTTTATTTAGTCTTTAGTGTGCCACTGATATTTGTTAGATATATGCTAGTTCAAAATACAGTAAAAATGCTGAAAAGAGCTGATTGGTTAAGCTAGCGGGGAGTTGGCTAGCTCAGCCAATCAGAATAGGTGCGACAGAGACCCATTAAAACCTATGGAGGAGTTTGGACCAATCAAAATCAAAGGCGGGACAGTTCAAAATACAGTAAACAGACCAAAAAGAGCTGATTGAGCTAGCGGGGGCTTGGCTATCCCAGCCAATCAGAGTGCGAGCTACTTCTCCCATTATAGTCTATGGAGAGATGGGCGCTCTGAAATCTCGGCACTCAGCGCCGTGCGGCATGAAGTATTAATAAAAAATTATTTTTATTAAATGTAAAACATTATCAGATAAAGAGCCGAACCCTTCTTTACAAATAAAGCAGTTAAAATCCCGAACAACGCGTTTGTCGCTGAGACCGGCGCTACATAGGGAATTGCAATAGAGAGAATTGCCGGGACATACAGTAATTCAAATTAAGCTATTCTCATCGGTCGGCATAAACCAGCCAATCAGAATAAGAGCGACAATGTCCCATTATAACCTATGGAGGAGAATAGACCAATGTCCCATTATATCCTATGGAGAAAAATTGACCAATCATATTCAAAGGCGGGACATTTCAAAATACAGTAAAAATGCAGAAACAAGCTGATTGGTTGAAGCGGCGGGGGCTCGTCCAGCTTAGCCAATCATAGCGCGAGATACTTTCTCATAGTGTTCTATGGGGAAAAGAAATTCTGAGCGCGCTCTGTGATTGGCTAAGTTAAAAGAGGCGCCGTTATTTGGACCAATGGGAGAGCGAGCGACGCTCCTATGGGTTTTCTAATGCAATCTGAAATAAAACTGTACATGGCCGAAATCAAATTATAACACTACAGAAGTTGTCCCGATGTGTATATAAAATGAATAATAATATGGGGGTAAAGAAAAAAAAAATTACATCAATAAAATCATGTTTATTTCTTTATTTTCGTTGCCCCCATACTATTGAACCTTGGCTAACGAAAATAAAGACACCGATCGTTACGGTCATCGGCACCTGCACCGATCCGACAACCGGGCATGGTGGTGGGGAGCCCTGTGAAGGCTCCGGTCACTTACCCTGGCCGGTTTGCCCCACTTCGTCCGCAGACAGGAAGTGGGTTAAACCGCCATCTTTGTACACCCTAATGCATTGCATTAGGTTGTATTAACAATCGCGCCCCCTAGTGGTCAAGCACCATAGGGGGACTAAATGTTACAGTAAAAAAAATAAAGTTTTAAAGTACAAAAAAAAAAAAAAAGTATTAAAAGTTCATATCACCCCCCTTTCCCCATTTTACAAATAAAATCATTAAAATTATAAAAAAGTTACACATATTTGGTATCGGCGCGTCCGAAAAAGTCCGATCTATAAAAATATAACATCATTTATCCGTACGCTGAACACCGTAGAAGAAAAAAAATTCCAAACGCCAAAAATTGCGTTTTTGGGTAATTTTACTTCACTCAAAAATGGAATAAAAATGATCAAAAAAGTCTCAAGCATTCCAAACTTGCTATGCGATAAAAAGAACACTTCAGCCCGCAAAAAATGCCCCTCACTGACGTCGTAGGTGTTAGTACAAAAAAGTAATTGGTCGCACAAAATGGTGCCGTGGCGCAAATTTAAAAAATAGAAAATGTTGGAATTTTTTTTCGGTACCAAAACATAATGGAAACCCTACATGTTTGGTATTGCCGGATGCGTAACAACCTGTAGAATACAGATAACACAATATATTTACCGAAGATTGAACACCGGAAAAGCAAAACCCCCGCAAACATGGCGAAAATACATTGTTTTTCACAATTTGTCCCACTTGGAATTTTTTTGCGGTTTCCCAGTATATTCTATAGTATAGTGAATAACACCATTAGAAAGTACATCTTGTCCCGCAAAATAAAGCCCTCATGTGTCTATGTAGGTGGAAAAATAAAAAAGTTATGGCTCTGGGAAGGCGAGGAGGGAAAAACGAATGTGTCGCCCAAAAAAAAAACCCGGGTCCTTAAGGGGTTAAATATACTTTGGGGAAATTTATTGTAAAATATATTCCTATGGGTAACAAGTATAGGTGACTAAAACCAACATGGCTTCTATCTTCTGTTAAGAGGGCAATAAACAATAAAAAAAAAGGGCATTTAAAAAATCAGAGGGGTCGGCATCAGCCTTTGAAAATTATAGAGAGCTGAATAAAATCTGCAAAAAAGTGTTAAAAACAGCTAAAATTAAAAATGAAAGGCAAATGGCCAAGGACAGCAAGACTAACCCCAAGAAATTCTTTAAGCATATTGTCACGGGTGGTCCCGCGACCCCCCGCCCCGGATCGCGGGCACACCCGTGGTCACCGTACGAGCCGGCACCGCCGCCCCCCATGACGGGCGGTGGGCGCGATCACCCGGCCGGCCCGGCTCTCTCCTACTTACCCGGCCGCGCTCCTGTTGCGGTCTCCCCTCCGGCGCGCGCGTCCCCGACATCTAAGGCGGCGCGCGCGCGCCGGACTATGAGATTTTAAAGGGCCAGTGTACCGGTAATTGGCTATTGCCGGTCACTGCCCTCATTTAAGCCCTGCCCTTCTGGGGCCGTTGCGGATCTTTAGTGCCATTGTTCCCTTTTTAGGAAAGCGTTCTAAGCTTGTTCCTGATTTACGTGTACCGTACCTTTAGTTCCGTTCCTTGACCACGCTTTCTTGCCGCCTGCCCTGACCTTGAGCCTGTCCAGACCACGAACCTGTGCCGCCTGCCCTGACCTTCTGCCTGTCCCCGACTACGAGCCTCCCTGACGATTCTGCACCGTGCTATACCTCGGCTGCCACCGCAAGCAAGTCACGTCCGGGGGGCCGACCTGGTAGACTCCCGCCGCAGCAAGTCCATCCCGCTTTGCGGCGGGCTCTGGTGAAAACCGGGACCTACTTTGATTCCGTTCCCTGGCGTGGCTTACACCATCGCTTGCGGTGGTCCAGTGGATCCACTTCTACATCCGGGTACGTGACACATATAAATGCCAGAAAGCCAAAGTCAGAGCAAGTAGGACCCTTAAAAACCTGTGATGGGGAGCTGGTCACTGGTGACCAAGAGAAGGCAGAGGAACTAAATAGGTTCTTCAGCTCAGTATATACTATCAATGAAATAGTAATTGATGGGGGGTGGGCCAAGTGCAGAAGTATGGTGGTGGCAGGTACTGTTAATACATCATCTGCTATTAATTAATTGGCCAGTGTAGAAAAAATTTCAAAGTCAAGTTAAATAAACTGAATGTAAACAATGCTCCAGGCCTGATGGCACTCACCCAAGAGTTTCTTAAAGAGCTCAGCCTCGGTTATCTCTGTGCCCTTAACATGATTTTTTAGAGATTCCCTGGTGACTGGTTATAGTACCAGGAGACTGGCGCAAGGCAAATGTATTTCCCCATCTTCAAAAAAGGTTCCAGTCCAGGTAAATTATAGACCAGTAAGTTTAAATTCTGTTGTGGGAAAAATGTTTGAGGGGCTCATAAGGGGACTTTATAAAGGAGTATGTTGACAAATACAATTTATTAGTGATTGCCAGCATGGATTTACTAAGGACAGAAGCTGTCAGACCAATTGATCTGTTTTAATGAGGAGGTGAGTAGAAGTCTGGATAGCGGGGCAGCTGTGGATATTGTGTTTTTGGGACTTTGCAAAGGCTTTGACACTGTACCGAAATAAGCGTTTGTTGGGGTAAATTAGAATCCACTGGGTTAAAGATAACAGTGTGTAATTGGATTAAAAAACTGGCTGCTGGATCGTTACTCAGGGGAGTGGTGGTAAATGACTCCTACTCGAGTGGTCTCTGGTTGGGAGTGGTGTGCCGCAGGGCTCAGAATTAGGTCCTCTTTATTTAATGTATTTATTAACGATATAGTGGAAGGGAATCGATAGCACGGTTTCGATTTTTTCAGATGACACCAAGCCCAAGCAGGGTAAGGGGAATCTATGGAAGATGCTCATAAATTGCAAGCAGACCTGGACACACTGAGTGCTTGGGCATCCACTTGGCAAATGGGGTTCAATGTGGATAAATGTAAGGTTCTGCATCTGGGGAGAAATAATTTACAGGCATCATATGGCCTAGGGGGGAAAAAAACCTTGGAGAATTGCTTATTGAGAAAGATCTGGGCGTTCTTGTAGATCATAGACTACAGAACAGCATGCAATGTCAATCAGCTGCCTCTAGGGCAAGTAAGATATTAACGTGTATTAAAAGAGGCATGGACTCGCGGGACAAGGATGTAATTCTACCACTGTACAAAAGGGATTGGTGCGTCCACACTTAGAATATGCTGTCCAGTTCTGGGCCCCAGTTTATAGAAGAGATGTAATGGAGCTAGAGAGAGAACAAAGGAGGAGAGGTTAGTAGAATTGAACTTATTTAGTCTTGAGAAAAGCCGGCTTCGGGGGGACATGATTAATTTATATAAAAATTAAATTTTAAATGGTCTCTACAAAAAGTATTTGGGGGAAAAAATTTTTTCAAGTAAAGCCCCTCAAAAGACAAGGGGACATTCCCTTCGACTAGAGAAAAAAGGATTCAATCTCCAGAGGAGAAGAGCGTTCTTCACGTAAGAAACTGTGAATCTGTGGACTAGCCTGCCTGAGGAGCTGTTCACAACAGGAACTGTAGAGAGTTTCAAGAAAGGCTTAGATAACCATCTGGAACTAAAGAATTATTAATGCGTATGTTAGCTATTGTAAAAATTTGGATCTGGCTTGTGGAGGTCGGGGGTCAGAGATGCAGTCCGCTGGAGCAGATTGGTTCTTGCCTTGTGGATTCCAGGGCATTAACCAGTGGTGAGGCTGGGCTTAATGTCCTTGTCTCTCTCCCATCACCCACATTTTCCCCACCCTTGGTTGAACTTGATGGACATGTGTCTTCTTTCAACCGTACTAACTATGTAACGTGGTGTTACCAATTAAAAGACTTGTCTCATTGCCAATATTAGTTTTCAACATGTAAGGAACGGTAAATGAAGACTCTTTCCAAATTTATTGCTTTGTTTATTATGCTTTGTTGTGGAGATGAGATATTTTGTGTCCTGAGTGCACGCAGGTTTTAACTAGGTCACTGTCCTTCTCTACCCTTCCTCTCTTTTCTTATCTGAGAGCAGGGTGTGACAACACCACAGGTCGCAGCTTAAGAACAGAGCGTGTCATCTTAACAAACAAAGAAGACTACTTGTTTATTCCAATATAAATCCTTTAAGAATCCTCAAAGTTTGGCAGTGTCTAAATTAAAAATTCTCACTTTTATTTCAGATCAAATATTTTAAAAAGCACATTGTTCTTTTTAGACGGTGTCGCACTTTTTTGAGGATTCTCAAAGGAATTATGTTGAAGTTTTCAAGCGATGGACCTTCCAGCGTTTTTGCACGTCTATTTTATATATATATATATTATTATATATATATATATATATATATATATTATATTCCTGGAATTATGAAAAACCATGCAGGCAACAGAACAAAAGTCGGGTGAGCACCAGAGTCTGTATCTATTTTTGTAATTACTTGTTTACTGTACTTTGAGCTCTCTACTGTATAGATAACATCTACTACTCTCATGTCAGTGCAATTAGAAGAGCTGTGAATATGGAGCTGATATGCTTATCACTGCTATAGAACCACACACAGCCTAACCAGGTTTTGGCTTTGAAACAGCAACCCTGTTTAAGAATTTTTATTTCCTTAACTTTTTCCTCTCTAGAACACTCTGAACTTTTTACACTACTTCAGGGGCGTCGCTAGGCAGGTTTATTCGGGGCACAAGCCCCGAACAAAGCTGCCTGTGCCCCGAGTCTCAGACCGCCGGCTCCGGGCTGCGGGCCTGCAGCACCGACGTTCTATTGAGCTCTGTGTCCGCGCTCTGGACACACACAGCTCAGGATGGTTGCTAGGTGCAGGGAGGGAGGGACAGCGACTGCGGGAGATGACGGGAGCTCAGGAGGGAGGAGGGGGCGCCGTCTACTCACACTGCCTGAGTCAGGAAGATCCTGGGCACAGCACAGTGTCCAGCAGTGAGAGGCTCGCCCCTGCTGTGATCTCTGCTCCGGAGCATCTCCTGCAGCTGCAGTGTCCTCATGGCTTCAGCAGCTCCCACAGGTACACACATCCCTGAGGTCTCCAGTGAGTGAGGAGCCTCCATGCAGAGACAAGGACTACGGAGTGTAATAGGAGGGAAACAGCAATATCTTCATGAATGTAAACTGTACTGTGTGTGTGTCTGTGTGTGTCTGTGTGTGTCTGTGTGTGTCTGTGTGTGTCTGTGTGTGTCTGTGTGTGTGTCTGTGTGTGTGTCTGTGTGTGTGTCTGTGTGTGTGTCTGTGTGTGTGTCTGTGTGTGTGTCTGTGTGTGTCTGTGTGTGTGTGTCTGTGTGTGTGTCTGTGTGTGTCTGTGTGTGTCTGTGTGTGTGTGTGTGTGTGTGTGTGTGTCTGTGTGTGTGTCTGTGTGTGTCTGTGTGTGTGTCTGTGTGTGTGTGTCTGTGTGTGTGTCTGTCTGAGTGTGTGTGTGTGTGTGTGTCTGTCTGAGTGTGTGTGTGTGTGTGTCTGAGTGTGTGTCTGTCTGTGTGTGTGTGTGTGTCTGAGTGTGTGTGTGTGTCTGAGTGTGTGTGTGTGTCTGAGTGTGTGTGTGTGTCTGAGTGTGTGTGTGTGTCTGAGTGTGTGTGTGTGTCTGAGTGTGTGTGTGTGTCTGAGTGTGTGTGTCTGTGTGTGTGTGTCTGTGTGTGTGTGTCTGTGTGTGTCTGTCTGAGTGTGTGTGTGTCTGTCTGAGTGTGTCTGTCTGAGTGTGTCTGTCTGAGTGTGTCTGTCTGAGTGTGTGTCTGTCTGAGTGTGTGTCTGTCTGAGTGTGTGTCTGAGTGTGTGTCTGAGTGTGTGTCTGAGTGTGTGTCTGAGTGTGTGTCTGAGTGTGTGTCTGAGTGTGTGTCTGAGTGTGTGTGTGTCTGTCTGAGTGTGTGTGTGTCTGAGTGTGTGTGTGTCTGTCTGAGTGTGTGTGTGTCTGTCTGAGTGTGTGTGTCTGTCTGAGTGTGTGTCTGTCTGAGTGTGTGTCTGTCTGAGTGTGTGTCTGTCTGAGTGTGTGTCTGTCTGAGTGTGTGTCTGAGTGTGTGTCTGAGTGTGTGTCTGAGTGTGTGTCTGAGTGTGTGTCTGTGTCTGAGTGTGTGTCTGAGTGTGTCTGAGTGTGTGTCTGAGTGTGTGTCTGAGTGTGTGTGTCTGTCTGAGTGTGTGTGTCTGTCTGAGTGTGTGTGTCTGTCTGAGTGTGTGTGTCTCTGTGTCTGTCTGAGTGTGTGTGTCTCTGTGTGTGTGTATGTGTGTATGTATAAATATATGTTCACACTGCGTAAATTGCGAGGCGCATTTCTCCGCGTATTTGCACTTCAATACGCCCGACATGCGCACCGCAATTACGATAATTCATAGCTCTCCTAGAGAGCTATGGATTACATGTCAAATTGTATGCACAGGGGGAGCAGCGTGTGGTTCCAAAACACACAGCGTATTGCGGTGTGTACCATACTCGCCGCAATAAGCCGTGTGAACATAGCCAAAGGGCCCGGGCCCCGGATGTATTGGGACCCTAGCAACGCCCCTGCACTACTTATTGGTTGCACATGTTGACGTGAAATCCTTTTAACTGACAGACCTCATAATAGGAGTAAAAAGATGACAGACCTTAGGACCCCTGTTAACATGGAAACCCATTGGTACCTCACAATCTGCTCACAGAGACCGGGCAGAGAGACAGGGCATGTGCATTGCTTCTCAGTCTATGGGACTGATGAAGATAGTCGCAGTAAGGAAGGAGAAGGAACTCGGGCCCCCTGTTTTAGTGATTATTGGGAGTCCTATTGATCAGATATTTACCACCTATCAACGGGATATATCTATTATGGGAAACCCCTTTAAAATAGGAACACAGTTGTCATTAGGCACCTGAAAATCTCTCCCCATGGCACAGAAATCCTGTGCCATGATTATTCACCAGTGCTTTAGAAAGGTGGTGCTGTGGAAATAAAGCAGAAAGTAAAACACTGTAAAAAAAAAAAACCTTTTTAGGGTCATAACAAGTTAAGGGCAGAACTGTAACTCATCTGTAGCCGGCTGTAAAAGTGATCTTTGTCATGTGTGGATATGAGTTTGGATTAGACAACTGTATTTGGAAGTTCAAAGGTAAACGTTAGTCGCATTTCGTTTCCTTATATGTCTATAGCCTTTTACTTAGGTCATTTAAACAGCACACAAAGCTATACAAAAAAAAAAGTTATACATGTGCATAACAATGTCTATTTAGTATTTTTAAAACAATAGTTAAGTAAGATAGTAGCCTTAAATCATATAGATGTGCTTAATTTGTCAAACATGTCTTTAAACCAGGCTCACATCCAGGTGTTGTCACTGGGACTTAATTTTGCAGTTGAACAGGATTTTGATTTTTTTTCTACGTTAAAGGACATTAATAAATTTATAAGAGACTTGACTGTCCGTTGTCACTTTTTCCATTTAGACCAGGATGTAGTAAGGGACCAATGTGTTGTAACACCTAATCAGTTCAGCAATTTAGGTTTTAGGGAACAATTGTGTTTAACCAATTTATTGGAGTTGGAGGAAAATCTAGAGAAAGAGTCACATCTATGTAAAATTAAAGAACAGTTTAAAACACATAATAAAACCTTTTACCCTATCCAGTCTAGAATTCCCTCAATGGAAAAAAAATTTAAAGCTAGTGAAAGGGATTAAAAAATTTACAGGATGTGGACCCTTTAAAAATTTTACTCCTTTATCCCCCAAGTCTGAACAAAGCAATAAAAGAAAGGCCAATCCTGACATTGTCATTAAAATGTCAGATAAAGGTGGAACAGTGGTTATCATGAATTCAGTTGATTACAGTAAGTCCATGTGGGAATTATTAAATGATAAGGAAACATATGGTAGATTAACATCAGATCCCACTAGAAAATTTGTGGACGAACCGTCTAAGTGTTTCAGAAGGGAATGCCCTTTGGGTTTTTTCCAAAAAGAATTTTGGGTTTATTGTTAATAGAAATCCAGTTATCTCTGTTATATATGGACTCCCCAAAGTGCACAAACAGATGGATCCTATACCAATGCGTCCCATTGTGGCAGGGATCGGATCTTTTTCTGAACATCTTTGCCAATGGCTGGACTTATTGTTACAGCCTTTGGTGCAAAGAGTGCCTGGTTTTTGAGGGGGGGCACCCAAAGGTGTATAGTTAACTTGGAAGGTATTGTGTGGCAAAGTAAGTGGTCTTGGATCAGTTGTGATGTTATATCGTTGTACACATTTATTCCCCATTATGTAGCCCTTTTGGCACTAGAATTCCATCTGAGACAATTCAGTCAATACACAGAGGATTTTGTCCAATTTATTTTGACAGTCACAAATTTTCTCTTAACTCACATTTTTTTCTCTTTTGAGGATAAGTTGTTTTTGCAGTGTAGAGGACTTCCTATGGGAGCCAAATATTCGCCATCACTTGCGAATTTGGTGATGTCTTGGTGGGAAACAATGTATATTTTTACGGACGAAAATCCTTTTTGTGGTGCGATTGTCTGGTACGGCAGATACATCAATAAAAAAAAATCTGATTTGGGGGGGGGATGTGTCTGCGTACCAACTTTGTGAGTTTTTACATCAAAAATTTTCTTATCTTTTTTTCGTTCACATTGAGTCTTCCACCATCACCTTCTTGGACCTGTTAAAAAGGGATGAGTAAGGTAGTTTCCACAGTACCCTTAGAATATCCACGCAGGAAACAACCTTACATTTCAAAAATATCATCCCGGCAAACCCCATCGGCCATCCTTTTGGGGGAAATGGTGGTGCAAAACGTAAAGGTTTGCATATGTTTTTTCAGAAGTGTTTTTTGTGCAAAGCCCTACGTTATATTTTTTTATATTTTATTTTAACCCATACGGGAGGAAAAAAGGGTGCCCCCATTTTGATTTTCTGCCCCCTGGCCCCCCTCTCAAGGCTTCTAAAAAGTGCAGCTCGCAGGTGGTTTTTTTTTATTTTTTTCTCCTTGGGTAAAGGAGGTGGTTGACCCCGTGAGAGGCCTGGATGGGCTTATTGAGAGGTAAAAGATAGTGTAGGACTGCCCTATTTGAGATACATTGAAAATGTGGGCAGCTTTAAAAAAAATTTTTATCAAAATATGTGAACCCAGAAACTCAAAGTTTTTTATGTATGAAGACAGCATAAATGCTTCTCTAGGGGTTTCCATGTATGTATTGCCCTTGTTTTCTTGAGGACCCAAAGGGTGTTAGTTAACTTGGAAGGCATTGTGTGGCAAAGTGAGTGGTCTTGGATCAGTTGTGATGTTATATCTTTGTACACATCTATTCCCCACTATGTAGCCCTTTTGGCACTTGAATTTCATCTCGGACAATTTAGTCAATACACAGAGGATTTTGTTCAATTTATTTTGTCAGTCACGAATTTTCTTCTAACTCATAATTTCTTTTCTTTTGAGGATAAGTTGTTTTTGCAGCGTAGTGGACTTCCCATGGGAGCCAAATACGCGCCGTCACTTGCGAATTTGGTGATGTCTTGGTGGGAAACAATGTATATTTTTACGGACGAAATTCCTTTTTGTGGTGCGATTGTCTGGTTTTACAGATTTCATCGATGAATATCCCGATTTGGGGGGGGGGGGGGCGGGGATGTGTCTGCCACACCAGACTTTGTGAGTTATTTGCATCAAAATTTGCTAAATCTCGCTTTTACGTTCCACATTGAGTCTTCCACTATCACCTTCTTGGACCTGACATTAAAGGGTATGCATGATAAGGTAGTTTCCACATGTACCTTTAGAAAGTCCACTGCAGGAAATACAACCTTAGATTTTAAGAGTCATCATCACAGCACACTCATCGAGCCATCCCTGTTGGGGAAATGGTGCGTGCAAAACGCAATTGTAGTGAAATCCCCAGTTATGAGGTAGAACATGCACAAATATGTACACGTCTCAAAAGTAGGGGCTACCCTGGTTGGATACTTGATAGAGCATCTAACATTGTAGCCAAAAAAAACGAGACTTACATTGCTAAACAACAAGGAAAATAACAAGTACAGTAGAGAGACTGATTCTAACAACAAAAAAAAAAATTCTTCTCCCTTTTTGGTGTTAAAGTATAGTAAACAGTTTTTTCAAATTAAAGATATTGTGTACAAATATTTACCACTATTAAGGGATGACGAAATCATAAATGAAATCTTGGCTAAGGGATGCAGAGTTGTTACAAGAAGATCTAAAACTTTGGGTGACATTTTTTCTCCTAGTACACAGGAGAAACACGTCTGGTACATTCTAGGTTTTTTCAGAGTGGGTCCCACCCCCTGAGGATGGCAGTTTTGACTTCCGAAAGGTTTCCCCAGATAGCGAAAAAAAAAAAAATATGCCATCAAACAGTATATTAACTGCAATTCTTCTGCGGTGGTATATATAGTTCAATGCAACATCTGTAATGTCATGTATGTGGGCTCTACCATCAGGAAGCTAAAGGTTAGATTTTTAGAACATCTGAGAGATGTCACCGTAAATGGGGAATTTTTCTAAAGAAGTGGAATTCTTTTTTAAATTTAGGAAAACTTCGGTTTGCCGAAGTCGAAGTTTGAGGTATTTGGGTGAAAGAAGTGTGTTTTATTGATAAAATGGTGCGGCACATGGCGTTACATGGGGCAAAGCATTCTGGGAGGAGAAGGGCATAGCCTGCATGACATGTGCAGAGATGAAACCCAAACAGAGCCGACGGGATTTTGTGACGTCACCGCAATATAAGCCCGGGCGCGAGTGGGTCACACTCCTTCACTGTACAAATCAGGGAGGTGCTGGTGGTGATTGTGATAGCTTTACGAAAAAAGGGTTTTTTTATACAGCAATTTTTGTGGGGTGTCTCAGTTGTTCAGAGACTGTTTTTTTAATTTTTCTATTTCGTTTTTTTGGGGGTATTGGATTGAAGCCCAGTGTGGTACTGCAGCTGCATAACATTTTAATGCTATTGTACAGCACATTGAATTCCAAGGGGGATCTAAGCATTTTTCCTGTTTTTTTCATTTAAAAAAACGGGTTTTTCAATACAAATACCCTTCTTTTTTGGTGCTCAATTTTTTTGGAATTTACATAGGGGTTAATTAAGGTTTTTTTTTTCTGCTGTGGTGACAAAAAAAAACAGTCTTTTTCACCACCCCAAAAAAATTAAAATTTTCCTGTCCCAAAATTTCCCAAAGCAAAGGTTAATTACAATTTTTTTCTTTTGTTGTTAGGTAGAAAAACGAAATTGTAACACGCTACAAAGTGTAGTTTGTGGCTGTAAATTCTTTTGGCAATTTACATCGGGGGTTAATTAAAGGTTGTTTGCATTGTACTCAGTAAAAAAAAATTTTGTTTTTACCGCCACAAAGAAATTCTGTGCAAAATTCATATCAAAGGTTAATTAAGCCTGTTTGTGTTTTATTTTAAAAGTAAAATAACGAGTTTTTAAACGGCACATACAAGCAATTTTTCTGCCCTTTTGTGGAGTGCTATTTATTCCAAGGGTTACCAAGCTTGTTACTGGGTTCATTTGGAGTCAAATACAGGGTGGTATTTATCATATACAGATATCTTCATCAAACAGTGTCTTTTCATTTTAGAACAAACAGTATGTAGAAGAGAGCGGGGCAGGCTTTTTACCTGTGAGTGGCAGAGGCAATCATTCCAGGCCAGGTCGCAGCACGAAAGGGAGTCGCCAGGGGTCACTCGGTGAGGCCCAACTGCCGCTTTATCTGCGGCCGTGTGTTGTTCAGCAACCCAATGGTTCTTGATTGGTGACTAGGTCATCCACTTCCTCCCAGATGACATTGACAAGTCAAGAGTCGGTGGGAACGTCAGAAAAAACCTTAGTTGGCAGGGCCCCGGGAGGGGTCAGCGGCCCTATCTGTCCTAAACCCGCCTCTGCCCATCCGGTTCCCTCACCCAAGGATCTACATGTGGTCGGGGCCCTCAGCGCCCCTTAATAGCGAGGAGAAAAATTTTTAAGGGGGGCAGTCGCAGTACTTGGCAGCGAAAAAAAATGGGAAATACCCCCTGTTTTGAGGGGCGGCAAAGTTGATGTGGAGAGGGGCATGGAGGTATTTGTGGGGGGTCGCCTTGCTACCAAGCCGGGATGGGGACGCGTGACGATGAAACACAAATAGATGTGTGTAGCCGCCCGCATTGGGACGGGTGAGGCAAGGGTTCTATCGCAGGGAAGGGGGGCGTAGCTTGGGGTTTCAGGCAGCGGCGCAGCAGCAAATGGGTGTGTGGCCGTGAGTCAGCGGATAGCGAGTGTGAGGTCGGGACCCAAGCAGCCACGGGGTAAAAAACCAGCTCGGGCCAGAAAAGTGCGGCACAGGGGCTCAGCGGGGGAGCGGCGGCAGTAGTCACTCAGTGCGGAGCTTGGCGGTAAAAACCCCGGATATCGGGGGTTGTGGCAGTTTTTGAAACCCACCGGGGAGCCGCATATGGGTATATGTAGAATCGTAGGCAGAAAGTGAAGCGTGGCTGGGGAGTAAGTTGGCACCACGGCCCTCCCGTCAACACATGCAGGTCATCACCCCGGTTGGCCCTGGGGGAAAGGGGCCGATGGGGCGCAGAGCAGCGCCCAGTGGAGCATCCCATTGCACCCCAGTAAAGGCCCCCACCACCTCTGGAAGGGAGTGTTCTCTTGAATCATTCCGGTCCAGTGTCCTGCTCTTCGTATCATGGGGCCAGCAGTTGTTCGCGAGGCGATTGCAAAGAGACAACAGTATGGTCCCCCCATCCTAAGGTGCAGAGTGACCGTATCCTGCCCAAATTTGTTGGTGTTGCAGTCCCCCCTTTTTCCAAATGGTGGACTCTGCCCCATTCAGAAAACTAATGGCTTGTGTGACCCGAGATGGAGATTCCAAGCTGTAATTTTTTTTCCAAAAAGGCCCAGTACCGATTATAAATATGTAGAAAAAAGGGGGGGCCAGCCCTTGACTATGGGTTTGTTCCAAAAGGTGCCGGCAGCAGGAGTCGGAGCTGAATAGGTCAGGGCCGACATGCCTTTAGGCCCACGGGTGAATGTGCTTCCGGCCCAGGCCCCCAAACAACTTGGAAGGAGACGCGTTTTCCCTTTCCACGTTGAAACTGCGGCTCCTGCCCCAATGTCCGCCTCCCCACCACCATTCAGCCTCCACAAGTATGCTCCATCATACCAATGTGTGGGCACGCGGTGTCCACAGTTCTACCCCGGGCTTGCCTCGGCGAACGAAGTCCACAGGGGGGAACTGTTCCGCGCATGCAGCAAGAAACGATGGGGTTTCTCCGCGCCCCCTGCAAATCGGAAAACCCTGGTGACGGACAATGGGGGGTAAATTGTGTCCGCGCTGAACCCAAAGGGATGGTCCCTGCCCTGCATGGTGCAGTGTTCAATTGGGGTTTTGAAAAGGTTCCTGAAGTTTTTACCGTTTCGAAGATTCTGAAAATGCCAGGAAAAAATGTGCATGCATTATCATTCCTACAAAGCCCAGGGGGAAAACCTCCCCCGGTTGCAGCGGGAACGGTTCCCCAACACCCCCTGGTAGCGATGTTTCCCCCCGTTGCAATTCCCCCCTGCACATGTTGGCCCCCACTGTATGGGGGAGAAAGGCCATTAACGATTTTTTTATGATCCGGCGGACAGGAGTATCCCCCGTGTAACTTTGATGTCAGCCAGTGGCAGCTATGCTTGACACCTGCGTTTGTTGAGGCCATTCAAGGAGGCCCGTTATTTGTCAGTTGCCAGGACTACGGGTGAATTTAAAGTCATTCCCCTTTCATGTCCCCGGGAAAAGATCTGAAAAATCTGTTGGGCAGGGGATGGAGAGTGGCGATACTCTGCGGCCACATGGTCCCGGGGGGGATGAAAGGGGGAGGGGAGGACATTGGAGCAGAACATTGTCTGGTGAAATGAGTGGATTTTACCCCGGTGACAAAAGGGGGGAGGGAAGGAGCAGCTGGAGGATTAGGGGGAGATGAGGAAGACGAGGAGTTACCCCCAAGCACCCTGGGGTATGTGGGAGATGGAGGCAGGGGCCCTCTGGGTCATTGTGCAGTGGCCCGAGATGTGATTTGCCCCGGTAGTGACAGCCGAATAGTCAGCATCCGGGAGAGGATGATTTTGGCTTCCACCCCATTGGGGGCCCTCGCTACGGTCTAAAATGGGGGCCTTTTTCCAGCTATTTAGGGGGGAAAACTCAAATACTTAGGGAAAAACTCCGTAGTCAGTTGGCCGTGCCTATGTGCGGGATCGTCCCCCCTCTGACAGGGGGCTGGGGGGGGGGGGGGGTTTTTCAGCGCTCCGTACTACTGCCCGGCTGCCCGGGGAAGGTGGGGGGGTGGAGCGGGTTTCCCGCTCATCTGCAGCAAAACCCAAGTCTGGAGTCACTGATGAGCAGCTTCCTTCACCCGCCCGTGAGGAGGGCAGTCGCCGCAGCAGCAGGACTGGAGAGACCCTGAAACCCAAAAGGTGGTGGCCCACTTGGGGAAACACTTGCCCCCCCAGTTGAAGATCCACTGGATATGGGCACCAAACTGGATGTGTGGCCGCAACTTGACAAGTTTGCAGTGGAGAAGCGGTTCTGCCCGGCCAGTAGTGTGGGATCAGAGTGGGTGTTCATGCGGCGGGGGCCCTCGTTCCCCCAAGGAGAACCCGCTTGTCCCGGGAAAAAATGGAAGGATGACCTTTGTCAAGATGAAAACAGGGGGGATCGGCCAGGATTTCCACACACCCAAAGCCTTAGGCGTCAGACTAATCTGCCTGACGCCCCACCCAAAATGTGAGAAATGAGTTGGGGGTTTAAAAAAACCTGCGCGCCTTTCTGTGCCCCCCCGCCTGATGCCAACACTGCTGACAGTTTCTCCATCTGCCCCCAAAAAATCTTTACCGGGAATGGTATTTCCACCCCCCACACTCTGTATTTGGGGGCCACTGGGGTTTTTCCTCATGCTGCTGTGTGGCTGCTCCTGAATCCACACTGTGTCATTGTCCCCCTTGTGGCCTACTCCTGTTTTTGCCACTCCCGAATGTCACTTGCCACTGTTGACCTCATGGCTGCTGTTGGCTGCTGCCCTGACCCACACACTGTGTCATTGTTTCCCACCCCCTTGGCCTACTTGTTTTTGCCCCCTCCCCGAAAGTCATTGTGCCACTGTTGACCTTTAAAGCTGTGCTGTGGTGCTGCCCTGACCTCCACACTGTGTATTGTCCCAAACTGTGGCCTCTCTGTTTTCCCGTTTTTTTACCCCCAGAATGTCATTGTGCCACTGTCTGACCTCATGCTGCTGCTTTGGCTGCTGCCCTGACCTACACACTGTGTCATTGTGCCACTGTTGACCTCATGCTGCTGCTGGGCTGCTCCGTGAACTACAAACTGTGTCATTTTGCCATGTTTTGACCTCATGCTGTGTGTGGCTGCTGCCGTGACCTACAAAAAATGTGTCATTGTGCCACTTTGGGCCTTTTCCCCGTTTTTGCCACCCCCAGAATGTCATTGTGCCCTGTCTGACCTCATGCTTTTTTGGGGTTTTTTTTATAACCCACACACGTGTCATTGTGCCCCCTGGGGCCCCTCCTGTTTTTGCCCCTCCCGAATGTCATTGTGCACTGTCGACCCCTGCTGTGCGTGGCTGCTGCCATAACCTTTTCACACTGTGCTTGTGCCCCCTCTTGGCCTATCCTGTTTTTGCACCTCCCGAATTCATTGTGCCCCTGTCTGACCTCATGCTGTGTGGCTGCCGCTGTACCCCCAAACTCTGTCATTTATTTGCCCCCTGAGCCTCAATTTTTTAAGCTGTCGCTCACATGCTTTATTTAGGTACTTTCCCCCTTCAGTTTTTTGGTCTTTTGCCCTTTAAGTGCCCCGGGAATTTTAGGTGAAACGATTTTAGAGCGGCGGGAGTCTTGCGTGTCATACTAAAACACACTTGTATGAAGACCAAACCAAATCCCTCTGCATATTTAAGCATGGAAAAAGTTCTTCGCACCTGCAGGTTGTTTTCAGCTGGTATGGTTTTTTTAAAAGTGATTCGCCGAAGTTTTCGGGAAGTTATTTTTTGCCGAGAAATTCGGCGGGGGAAAAA
>JAODAL010060263.1:0-20989 GCA_025379985.1 Phyllomedusa bahiana | reverse complement strand
TGTTAGTCTGTGCTGATTTTGATTTATCTCACTATATCATGAAACAGTGTTTTTTATTCTTTTATTCCATACAGGTCTTCATGGACAGTTAGTAGTTAATTATTTGTTTAATTCTTGCAGATCCTTTGTACAACCTGCTAAAATAACTTAAAGGTTTTCCCATTATCATCTACAGTGCATTTAGGTCATACATTTTGTTTAATATCACCTAATCTAAAAATTCTATAAAAAAGTGTAAATATAGTGATCAGCAAAGGAAGCACGGACACATCATTAAGAAAAGCCAAACTGAGTGATCATTTGCCAAAATGTAATATGTCAAAATACTGTAAAGTAATTGGGTCTGAAGAACTTTTATAGTCAGGCGAAAACAGTAAGGTTGATTCTCACAGCTCAACGCCTTTATAATTAGAGCAAGTGCAGAGTAGAAAGGTTGAGCTGCCCCACTTTAAACTTCCTACTTTTTGCTTTCAAGTATTTTATCCTGAAATCATTCTACTTCAGCAAATTTTATATTAATTTTTAAATTCTTCACTATTTTCAATGTTCAATAAAACATGGCAAGGAATGTTAAAAATCATCTTTAAAACAATTAAGTAATCCATTGCGATGAATAAAACATGCTACTGGTTTTCTTTTTTTGTCTAGAAGTGCTGAAATATAGTATTCTTGATGTTACATTGTGATTGCAGCTTTAAACAGATCCAATGCCTGTGCAGTCTTTCATGGAAAGAGAGCAGGGTTGTCTCACTACAAAGATTAGCTTTAAACATGTAGGGACTGGTAATTGAAAAGTTTTTCCAAATATGCTGCTTTTCATTGGCTTTGCTGAGGAGATAAGATAGATAGAATTTTTCAACTTTGCGCGCACACAGGTTTCTCCAGGTTACCGACCTGCTCTCCCCTTCTCTCTCTGCTCTGTTTTATCTGATAGCAGCGAGTGACATCACCACAGGTCAGACTGCTAGCAGGTTGAGAACAGTGTTTTACCTCAAACAAGTAAGTTGTCTCCTTTTGCTTGTTTACTTTGAGCTCTGTAGCTCTCTGCGCTTATAGATAAGATCTCCTGCTCTCATGTCAGTGCTTTTAGAAGACCTATGAATTCCTGAGCTGACATGCTAATCACTGCAATAGAAGCAGCCACAGCCGAACTAGGAAAAGACAGCATGCATGAATCTGAATCTGCTTTTTAAATGGAAGCTGAAGTAAAACTGAATTTACTGTAATATGAATTGATAATCCAAGTATCCATTTTAATTTCTGTCAGCCATTTTACACGTTAGCTAGAATCTTAGTGTTAGAATATCTGGTACTAATAATCTAAACTGCTGACTAGAGATGTACTATGATCAACATGTTTGTTTTTACCATCACGCCATTGACATTAGGAGGCATACTATTTGCCTAACTACAGATAACAGGGCATCATGTCCTAAACGTCTAAGGACAGACAAACATTGTATCTGTGTTGAATGTCATCAAGGATTAATCATTAGAACCTAGAAAGGGAAGTCAATGTTTTTTAAATAAATAAAAAATTTAGTAACATAATATGTCCCATTAAAAGTGCCAATTGGTTTTGTAACGTATGTTTTTTTACCATTACTTTTTTCCTTTGTTTTTGGTTTTTTTATGAAAACGCCCCCTCCCTTTAAATTTAGAGTGCCAAAACCGGGGGGCGTGGCCTGGGGGCCGGGGCGGGGGGGTGGATGGAAGCTTAGGGGCGGGGAAGCTCCCCGGGAAATTTACCGCTAAATCAGTTTTAAATAACCCCTTTTATTTTCCCCAGAATAACCCCCAGACTGAGGAGTTCCCAAACTTTAAAACTTAAAAACCAAGCTAAACGGGAAAATTTCCGGGGATTTTTTCCCGGGCAGAAAAACCCTCTTTTTCCCCGGGGGCGGGAACCCCTTGGCAGGGTTTGGGTGGGGGCCCGGCGCCATTTTGAGGGGGGGGCGGGGGAAACCGAGAACTTTTGGTCCCAACGGGGCCATCTTTCATCAGCTCCCCCCGGGGATTTTCTCCCCCCAATTACTTTGGCACGGGGAAGAAATGGCGTCTTCGTTTTACCGGGGTAAGATGGGCGCCCCCAAAAAATACCAAATCGGAAACAAGGCGGGAAAACGGGCCGTACACTCAAAACGCCCCCGGGCACCTCCCCCAATGGGCCTCCCGGGGCCCCGGGGCGGCAAAGGGTGATCCTTTCTCATCCCCGCCCTGGGCACCTGGTGGGGTTTGTAGGGGGAAAAGGGTTCTGCGACCCCGGACTCAAGGGCCCAAATCCCAAGTGGCGGGCTGAATTTTTGGCTGCTCGGAATTTGAATCCGGCTGGACCCGGGTAAAACAAGGAACGCCTGCGACTGCTGCGCTCCCCCTGATTTGCCGGCAAATTTAAATTCCCCCAGGGGTTCTAATATACCACAAGAAGGCTTGCCCCCATTGGGGGCCCCGGTCCTGTAAAAGGGGGCCCTCTTTTATGTGTGGAGCAGAAAAAAGGTTAGAAAGCCCCCTCCTAAAATCCCCTTAAAAAACCCTCTGCCCCAAAAAGTTTAAAAAGGAAAAAAACAAAGAAAGGGGGTTAAAAAGTTTCCCTTTTCCCTGCACTTCCCAAACCTTAAAAAACGGGGTCCCCAATCCTGGTTGATTTGAAAGGGAAGCCCCAATTTGAGTAAAAAGGGAACATTCCCCCCGTTAGCACCACTCCCACTTAAAACCCTAGAAAAAGGGGGGACTTTTCCAGTGTTTTTTGATTTCCCGCTGGCATGAAGGATTCTAGTAATTGGGCCTCCCCCATTTTTTGGGGGCCTTTTATACTATTACAAAAAGGAACTTGTTCCGCCCTGCTCACCCCCTACCCACTCTGGTCTGATTTCCCAATTTTTACCTTTTTTGAATATCAAAGTTTTCTCTCTCCTCAGCCGTTTTTACTGGTTATCTCTGGGGGCCCTACGGGCAGCCTTCCCGATCCTACCCCCTCCCTTATTGCCCCCCAAATTTCTACTCCCTAAAGCGTAGTAAAATTGGGGAGGCAACTCAAAAAAAAAGGGGGAAAGGGGTTTTCAAACTCCCAAAAACAAACCAATTTTTCAAAAACTCCACTACTCGCTCCCAAGATAAAAGTGGGGGCCCATACTTCCTCCCCCCCCTCTTTTCAAAAACCTCCCCCAAGAAAAAAACTTCGAGGATGGAGACCCAACCATCATAGTCCGGGGACTCCTTTTGAAACCCCCTTGGGGAAAACGACCCTCCAAACGTTTATTCTTTTTCATTTGGGGGAATCCCTCCATAGTGTTTTAAAAAAAATGATGGGGGAGGTTCAAAATGGACATTCAAGCCTTGTACCCAGAACTAAACTTTGTTAAAAAAAAGGATGGGGAATTCGAAACCCCATAACATAACCCCCTTCCCCCTTAAGAGGGCCAAATGAAACCCTTGAGGAGGGGGTTTCCAGAAAATTTATCCCCCAAAAGTTTTAGACCTAGAGGATCGTTCACGCCGAAAAAAATTATACGGTCAGAGGCATTCCTGAATCAATCACCCCAGATGCCCTCTCCCCAAATTTTTTAACCGACTTAATGGCTCTAGTGTTTCCGGATGTTTTTCAGGGGGAATTTAAATTGATTTAACCGCTATTTTAGACTCCCAAAGCCTAAAAACCTTCCTTTTTTCACTCCCCGGGGAAATGTTAATCGCGAGAATTCTTTTTTTTCCAAACGAAAAAAAAAAATTCCTCGGACCATCAAAACCCTTTCCCCCAACCTCCTGAGAAGTTAAAAGGGATATTTAAATTTTTTTCCAGATTTTCTCGGGCTGGGAAAAATTTTAAAAAGGGGAAAGAATTTCCCCCCCTTTTAAAAAAAAATTCTACGGGGGCCCAACAAAATTAAAATATCATTGGGGTTCCTGTTAAATTATCCTGTTTTAAAAAACCCCTTTTCTAAAAGGGGTCTCCCCAAAAACCCATGGGGGTTTTGTCCGGGACCCCTTACTAAAAAGGGGGTCTGATCCCCCAAAACCCATAATTCCCCCCAGAAGAGGGGAAGAAAAAGGGAACCGGGGGTTCATAAACCCCAATTTTGGGGGTTTCCCGAAAAAAAACCCTTTCGTTCAAAGTAAGCCCCAAAAGATTGATCCAACCCGGGCAGGCAAATTTTTTTATTTTCCCGGGAACCCCGGGCCCCCTTTTTATTGGTGCTTCTTAAATTCCCCTGTGTACCCTCGAGGGGGCCTTTTGAAGGTTTCTTGTGGGGAAATTTTCCCCACTGCGGGTTTTTCCTTGTAGGAAGCAATCTTTTGGTTTTTCTTTTTTTTTTTCTTTTTTAGGCCTAATAGTTTTAGTTTGGGCCCTTTTGTTGTTTTGAAATTTTTAAAAACGTTTTTCCCAACAGTGTTTTTACTTGATGCCCTTTTCTATGCCCAATCCCGTTTTTTTGCTTTAACATTAAATCCCAAAACAGGTTCTTTTCTTCACTAAGAGGGGGAAAATTAAGAAAATTTGGTTTTTTTTAAAACTTTAAATGGGTTTTTTAATTTCCCCCACAAAAAGCTCCAGTTTTTTAAAGGATCCCTTTTAAAATCAAAAGGGAGACATACTATGTGTTCAGGAAAAACAAATATAAAAACCTTTCTGCCCATAAAAAATAGATTACATCACAGGGGGTTCCCCCATTGCTTCCCCCACAGCAAACAGACCCCAAAGAAACCCGGGGATTTAGAAAATTTTTGTTAAAAGAAAGGGTAGCCTTTCAATCCCACGATCCCCTTTATTGCCCCCCAAAAGGAAAGATTCATTGTTTACAATGCAAAATTTAAAACCGGGTTTTTACACTTTTTCTTAACTTTTTTATACACACGACAAACTTATTTTTTTTGGGCTGGGAACAATCGCTAAAGCAAAAAAGGGGTTTTTAAAGGGGGAAAATTTGGGTTTGATCTGGGGGGGTTTTTTAAACGAAAGTTTGGATAAAAAATATTTGACAGATCTAAAATTTCCCCTCTTATTACCCCTGAACTTGCAAATTTTCTTTTTTAAAGAGGGTTTGCATGCCCCAAAATGGAGATACCAAACCCCGAGGAAAAAAAATTTTTTACTTTTTATTTCACCCCCCCAAAAGGGTAAACACCCCAAAAATCGATTTTTTTTCGGGTAGAAAAAAAGGAGGCCTCTAAAAAAACGTTCTCACCCACAGAAATGGAAAGTGTCTACATGGTCAGACCATCCCTTCCCCTCCCTTTCTTATTTTAAACAGATTCTTCCCCTTTGCCCCTTATATCCCAGGGGAAAAATGAAATTTCCCTCCTTTTAAAATTTTCCCCTAAAATAGTTAAAAGAAATCCAAACAACACTTACCGAATATTTTTCATTTTTAACATGGCTACTTCACCCGTTTCCGGGAAGCAGCCTTTTTGTGTGCCCATAAGGCAGTTATTAGGGGGGGGGGCTGTATAAGTTTGGGTTTTTTAAAAAGAAACGCAAAAAAGAAAAACATTTCATTGAACGAATTTATAAGAAATTAACAAGTTTGGGCAAACAAATTTTAAACAAGCCCCCCTTTAACCCAAAAAACTAAAGATAAATTACTAACCCAGTAGGAAAAAAACTTCGTAGTTTATAACCCGGGGCCAATATGAAGGCCCAATTTTTCCCGGCTTCGCTGGAATTCTACGTTTAGGGGGACCGCCCCCTTTTAAACTGTAGTCAGGGAAAAGTTAAAACCCACCCACAAATTTAGAAACAGGTTTTTCCCATTTCACTAAAAAAAGTTTAAAACTACAGGGACGTATCCCCAAAATAAATTTCTAATGCTTTCGCAAAAATTTTTTTAAGGGAATTTTTTTATAACTTAAAGGGGGATTGAAAAAACCCCAAAAATTTTGCAAAACAAATATCCTCCCCTTTCCTGTCCCCAAAATTTAAATCCCCACCCTTGTAGAAGAAAAATGTTCAGTTTTAAAAAAAAGCCAATTTTTAAAAATTCCCAAAAGGGGGGGAAAGGGGAAAAGATTAGATCAGCTAAACTGAATTAAAAAAACTAGGGCCCCGACGGGATAAAAAATTTAATATTATAAGTTGTTTAGCTAACATGTCCCTCACTTTTCCTCACCTCTTTTAGGGGCATTATTAATAAAGGTGTAGCCCCCCAAAGGGAAAAGTTAACAGCGGTAATTCCCCCTATTCCCCAAAACCCGGCAAAGCTCCCGATCGATAGCAAAAAAAAAATTTGGGCCCTTTTTCCCATTTTAACTGCGGGGAGCAAAAAAGTTCGCCAAAAAAAATTTTTGCCAAAAAGGCTCAATAAAATCTTACTTCCCGATTAATAAAAGGGGCCAAGGGGGGATTTTGGGGCAAAGGCCGGCAAACAGTGGGTGGCAAAAGGATACTGGATTATTTATTCCCTTTGATAAAATAAAGGATAGAATTTCCCCCCAGCCCTTTATCCCTAGGGTGCCCAAAAGGCCTTTTTATAGGGCTCAAAAGGGGGTTAACCCTTTTAAAGGAAAGGTTTTAAATTAAAAATTTGGGTTTTAATGGTCCCTTTTGTCCAAGTTTTCTTTTTCTCTCTAATCATTTTTCCCCCATAGAGTCCTGGGGTTCTGGCTTTCTTTCAGATGTCTTTCCCATTACCAATGGCAACCCGGGAAGGTGTCCCTCTTTCTCAAATTATATTCTTTTATGTGTGGAACCTTGGCGGAATTTAAAAAGGCAATTACTTTAAAATTTGGCGTAAATATTTTAAAGGTATTGAAAATAAAAAAAAAGTTTTTTGGCGGGAAAGAAATCTTAAATTCTTTGGGCAAATTCCCGGGGGCTTCCCTAGAAAACCCCTTTTCCAAAAACTCCTTGAAAATTTTCTCCCCCATCTCATAAATTTAAAATGAAACATGACAAAAACCCCCTTTACTCCCCTTACATATCCCCGGGGCCCCCAAAAAGCTACTCTTTTTTTTTTTTTTTTCCAAAAAAGGGTTCACTTTGGGCGGAAACCTATATTAATTACCTAGGTTTTAAAATAACTCCTTCCCTTTTAAAAATTTCTATTCAACTAAACCAATGATTTTTTTAACTCCTATCCTCAGAATTGAAAACCCTCTGGCACAGCTCCCTTTTCATGGAATTTCAAGGATTAATCTTACTTAAAATGCTGTTTCTCCCCCAATATTTTATACATTTTTCCCGATCCCTTTCCATATTTTTTCCCCCCGGGGACAAAACCCAATAAGCTTCAATCCCCCAATCCCGGAAAAATTTATTTGGAAAGAAAAAAACCGAGGGTGGGGAAGCAACATTTATTCCCCTTCCCATTTAAAAATGGAGGTTTTTCAGTTTCCCAACTTTAAAAATCTATAATGTGGCCCCGATTTAGAAACCCCTATATTTTCTGTGGCAATCCTCCCAAAACTCACCCCTTGGGCCCAAATTTAAAAAACTCATTAATTTGGCCCCCTTTTTCAATTTTTAAAAATCTTTTTTTAAAATAGCCCAAATTAAAAATCTTAATTTCCCTATCCCCTCCCTTTCCCCCCGATCCAGCATGCCTTTTTTAGCTTGGTCCAAATTTTTTTTTAAAACAAAACACTGGGTAATTTTTTTTAAAAAGGGGGCTGTTCACTATCCCCCATTTTCCCGTTGGGCCTTTTCCTCATCTTTCCAATAGCCAAAATTGGGGTATCACAGGGCCCTTTAAAACCATTGATCTTTTGTTCGATGGCGACACTCTCAAATATTCTTAATTAATTACCCAAAAATTTAAATTTTGTTTGTTCCCAAATTTTTTTAAAATACTTACAAAAAACGGGAAAAATCCCACTGAAAATGGGCTTTGGCCCCTTAAGCCTTTTGGCCCCTCCTCTTATTTTTTAATTCCCAAAAGGGGGAAAAAGAAAGGGTTTTAGGAGGGGTTGCGGTTAAAATTATTAAAAATTTTTATTATGAAAAGATGACGGACTAAGCCCAGCTACTTACTTAAATGGGGGAAAAAGACTTGGCTTTTAAATTTTTTCTTTCGAAGGGTTTGGGTCCGGCGTCCATGATTTTTTGTAAAAAAATCTAGATGTTATAAAACCCCTAGAGACCCATTGGGAAAAAAAAATTTTACCCCAGATGGGGAAATTGACTCCTACACGGACAGCCCCTTTTTCCCCTTTTTGAATCGCCCTGTGTTGGAGGGGTTGCGGCTCGTAGGCACTTTTTCCCGCATATGTGGTTTTCCCTGCCGTCTATCTCCCCTGTTTTGGAAACAAGTAGGAAAAAAACCTTG
Organism: Phyllomedusa bahiana; assembly: GCA_025379985.1. Taxonomy (NCBI): domain Eukaryota; kingdom Metazoa; phylum Chordata; class Amphibia; order Anura; family Hylidae; genus Phyllomedusa; species Phyllomedusa bahiana. The sequence goes on along the minus strand of JAODAL010060263.1, from coordinate 12,731 downwards.
GTGTCCGAAAAAATGTTTTCCCCCTTAAATTTAAACCCTTTAAAAACCCGGCCCCTTTCCCTTTTAGACGTAAATTTTTCAGGGAAATTTCCCCAAATTTAATTTTTAGAAAAAGTTTTATTCCCAATTTTTATTGCCCAAATTTGACTCACAATTGCCCAAAAAATTTGGGAAAACCTCCTCTCCCATAATTTATGAAAAGAAAAATTTTTATTGAAATTAATACCAATTTCAATGCGAGACCTCCCAAATAGCCATTCCTCCCCCCCAAAGGGGCCCAAAGTCAGAGACAATTTTGGAAAAATTTTGGGATACCCCCAAAATTTTTCAAGCTAATTTAATGTTAAAAAAAAGGGAAACCTTGTTAATTAAAAATGTTTTTGCCCTTATATTCCCGCATGGCATTCCCAAAAATTTCCCTCTTAATCAAAGAGTATATTGGTAAAGGGAATTTCTGTTCGCCTTTTTGTTTACCTTCTTCTTTTACAGGTTAAATTTACTGTGGGGAAGTTTATTGTTTAAACATTTTATTGTTTAAACTTTGGGTTTTTGTTATTGAAGGGTTTTTATTATCAGGGAAATTTTTTTAAAAAAATTAAACAATAAGTGTCATTTTATATTTTGGTTTATACTAACGCTGGCCCAAAATTTATGTTTGTTTTTATATAAATGGGAAAATTTTTAATAAAAAATTTTATGCTTAAAAAAAAAAAAGACGTGCCTAAAAAACCCTTTTAAAAAATCTGTAATTAAAAAAAAAATTCAAATTTGAAACATCTTTGATTGAGTTCCCCAAGCGTGTTCTTTATTCGGTTTTTTGGAAGATGAAAAGGTTTTTTAAAAAAACATTTTCCCTTTCAAAAAGCAGTAAATTTTTTGTTAATTTAGGACATTTAATTTAAAGTTTGGCTGTTTTTCAGATATATTTCCCTATATATACAAACCCAAGTCACTTTTTAGACTATCCTTCTTTAAAACGTCCACAGCATGTATTTTTCAGAAATGTAGGTCATGTTCATGAATGGCTTGTTGGGATTTAAAGTGGTGATAGGCTGTCCCCAACTTTTCCCTTGATTTTCATGGTAAGGGGGGGTATATTTAAAAGTTGCAAAAGGGGGATGATTATTTGTTTTAACCAAGGGGGGGGTTTTTTTAAAACGGCAGCTGTGAACTGTTTGTGTGCTGCTGGGGGAAAAAAATTATTGTGAAGGGAAAAAAAACCCATTTAATTATACTAGTGGAAAAAATGAAGGCACATTGGGAGGGAGTGGTAAATGTTGGCTATGAAATGTACGGGCTGACTGACAAGCTCGTGGAGCAGCTCACCACCAAGGGTGAGGGTTGCTACCAAATCTTCTTATTAAAGGTTACTAACTTTACGTTAGATCTCTTATTGACAAAAAATGCCCCAACAAAATCAAAACCCAAAAAGTAACAATGGAAAAACCCAAATCTTTAAAAAACAAAGATGAAAAAAAGGACTTTTTTTCACACCAAAAAATTAAAAAAAACTTTATTAAATTTTTTTAAAAATCCACAACATTACAAAAGTTCCCAAGTTGAATAAAAGAGGCCTTTTAAAAATGGTGTCCCAAAAAAATTATGGGTAATTAATATAGAGTGAAGGCCCACATATAAAAGGGGGATTAAAATAGTAAAAATCTCAATGGATACATTAGAAAAAGTTCATTCCTTTGCCCAAATACACCATATAAATAAGTGCAGTAAACAAAAAAATTTTTTAAAATAAACAAAAATTACTCTTTTCCCATTTAAAGCCCAAAAATACCTCCAGTCACCCCCGACGTAGTTTCGCCAAATTAAATGCTTCTAAAGTGGCAGCTTTGGCACAGCTACATTCAAACTTTTATTTTCATTTTATTATTATTTTTATTTATTTTTTTCTATTTTTTTTTTCTTTTTAATATTGAATATTTTTTGCAGCGACTTTTAAAGACGTCGCTGGTTTTAATGACAGCAGGCAGCTGTTAAGGAGTTAAATGAGAACCATTTTTTTTCCCTTAGTTCATTAGACAATAATTTTCGGTGCACAGCAGTGCCAGTTATTTAGCTTAAAGGGGTTTTGCCACGATGTAATGTTAAAGTGGGATCCCCAAATGGGTATTTAACAGTTTTTTTAAAATAATGTATTACAAAATTTGCAGTCTGAGAGACTCGGCTCCCTTCCCTGCCCTTATTTTATTTAAAATTTTCTATTAGTACGCCTACAAGAGCGCTGGCCGGGTTTTGCGAGAGAACACTTATTTTTGATAAAAAGGGAGGCTGAAGAAGCTTTCAAGGACCAGGTAAAATTGTTGTTTTAGTATACAAAACCCACTAGTTTAGTGTGATTATTAGTAACCCCGCTTTTTTGAGCAGGGAACAAAGAAGCTTTCAAGCTGTGTGGAGAAAAGGTATTTGTTTTTGTATAAGAATCCATATTTGTAGTTTGATTTTTGGTGAACATTTCACCTTTTTATCATGGCTCGTGCCTGGTGTTTTCTCTTTAGTCGCATAGTTTTTTACATTTCCTTCTTAGCAGATAAGGCACATCCCGGTAAAAACCCCTTTAACGCAGTTTATTAGAATTTTTTTCTGCTGCAATGGGCATTTGGCTGCATTGCAGAAAATTTAACAGACAATAGTTTGTGATGGGAATGAAGCTCTCTTTGTATTCCAAATTGGGGTTTTAAAATTTTCATGGGGAAAGCAGAAGGGGCTGACCTCTTGTTACATCAAAAGATAGTAGGGGGAATTATCAAGGCAGTTGCACCAGAATTCTGGAACAATATGCGCAAAAAATTATTAAGTACATGCTTTACACTACATTTACTATGTATGTTAGACAGTTTTCAGACACTTCTGTGCCTCGTCCGACAAAAGGGGTGTGGTCCTGAAAAAGGTGTGGTTACATTGAAAAAAGAATGGACTCACTTGCACCAAATATGGGCCAAAATTTGGGCACGTTAGTGGCATAATGTAAGCCAACTTAGAGATAGTATGAAGTTAGACTAGACACTTTTAACCTGCACCAGATTTATCAACAATATGATAAATGTGGCAAATTGTAAGACGTCTATTAAAATTGAGTTAGACACTATTGATAAGTTTCCCCCAGTGTCTCTCAGCCAATAAGAGTGCAGGTCACATAACTCAACAGAAGACTGTTGTATCAGTCAGAAATCAGCTGCAGGTAAGCAAAATTACTGGCACTGCTAAGCACCTAAAGCATTTTCTAATGAACTAAGGGGAACAAAACAAACTTTCTAACCATCCTGGATCCTAAATTCCAGGGGCTGTTCCATGGACCCGGGCGGGTGGAGGTTTCAGGAGCCCTGAATTCCCAGGTCTACTTTGTTGTTTCATGTTCGCTTTACTGGGTACACAAATAACGAGAAGTTACTTGTCAACTCTTCCCTGATGTTACTGAGTGCAAAGAACCAGCCTCGTCCCTACAACTAGACTTCAGTTAGTACCGAGGGAGGCAACTGATCCTTCCTCCCACTCCCCCTTTCCTGGACATTGGATACTAAATCCAGCATCTAGGAAAGCTGGCAAAGCAGAAAATGGGCAGACACAGCTATGATGGATGCTGGGTAGACCATAGTAGTAGTCTATCCAGTATCTAGGAAAGCTGGGAGATGTCCCGCCCCCCAAAGCAGCCACTCAACTGTGCTATCCAGGCTAGGCTATCCAGCTTCCAGGACAGCTGGGGGATTCCCACCCCAAGGGGGTTTTTGTAGGGGCCTCTTTTTTTTTTTTTTACAGTTTTCTTTTTTGAAAAGCGGGGTTTAAATTTTTTGGATTTTATCAGACCAAGTTTTTTCTATTTCTTTTTTAAAAATGGTCAGCAAGGGATAGTGTTGGGGAGAGTTTATTTAAGTAAATTTTTTTTTCTGTTGTTTCTGTGGGTATTTTTAATTATTTTATTTCAGTGTTTGTAATGGAGTCATTTGACAGACGCCTTTCTATTCCTGGAGCTTGGTGTTAGCCAGCGGCTGACACTAATCATTTCTTACTATTACTCCAGCACCCAACAAAATCCCCAAAAACATTTAAATAAACACTGACAGACACTATTGATCTTTGGTGGTCCAGCAACTGACCAACAAATGAGTATAGGTTACAAAAACTCAGTGACAACATATGTCCCCCCAGTTGTATAATTTGTCTATTCCAACAGTCATTTTTGTGACACATGCTTAAATGGAATATAATATCATGCTAGAACACATGCTAAAATGATCCGACAAATGCTGAAATCTAAAATGACAAGCTTACATTTCTCTATGCTTCTAGGCCATTACCATCCCCCCACACTGGAATCAGCCAGCAAAGTTCTTTTGATCTCTGCTATATGTTCTTAGTTACTAGATTCTACTTTGATTACAAGATATCACATCTAAAACTATCCGGGTTTGTGCTGCATGCTGTGTGATAACTGTACACAAATCTTTATAGAGCCATATGCTCTATTTCTAAAGTTGGTTATACACATTAGATTAAAGCTCTAAATTAATGATTTCAACAATAACTCATGTTTGTTGGGCACAATTTATGATCATTTTTGCGGTCTGATAACACATCATCAGGAAAGCTGCCTTTGAAACTTTAGTCTGATAGTTGGACAGAAAATCCTATATTCAGCAAAGATGTCTTGCCCTGAACAATCTTTCATTGAATAAACGTCTTTTAAATTGAATGACATTTATGACCTACTGTAATGGACAACATGGACGAGAATGTGTATGGCTGTATTGATGCATCATTTACTAGACAAATGTTCATAAAATGATTATTTAACTATTAACCTAGTTCTATATTTTATTGATATATGTCTACTTTAAGCTCCCTGTATTCAGTATTGGCAGCCTTGATGTAATGCTCCTATTCAAATGAATGAGAGCCAAAAAATAAGCTGAATACAATAGTCTCAGTGACAATGCAAACAAGTCTGTAAAAGAAACTTGTCAGGTGGTTTATGCTGCTCTACCTGATGTAATATATAAATACACACAAAAAAGTTGGGGAAATTGGCTTTTGGGTTTAAACATTTCGGACAAAAAAAAACATTTTTTGATTTTTTTTTTTTTTAAAACTAAATGGACTATTTGTAATTTAGAATGCACGTGTCCAATTGTTCAATGTTTTAGTACTTTTTTCACAACTTGCTGATCTCTAACGAGGAGCTTGATGGCAAAATTCACAACAGGTGTTTGGTTCCTGAATACATTTAGGGGATCAATTTGAATTTGGGATTTAAACAGTCCTCCTCATCATGCTATTAACATTGTAGCAAGAGACCAAGATAACACCTTACAATTGATCAGCAGTACCTCGCTAGTACGAGTCTTCAAAGGTTGCTTCAGGGAAATGGCCCTGTGCACAGTGTGCCATCAAGGTTGAACAAAGATACAGAGGACTGGAAAAGGGAAAGAAGTGGGCTCCCTTTGGGGGTAATCAGACATTGAGACCCTTCATTGAAAAATGTCCCGCGTAACCGATGTGAATGCCACACAAAAACCGGGATGTTTAAGGAAAATTAGAATAACCAAATTTTATTGGGAGCGGGTGCCCCCCCTCCCCGGGCCCGCGGCCCCGGGGGGCACCGTGGTTCCCCCCCCGGGGCCCGCCGGGGGGGGGGGGGTGCCCCCGCTGGCCGGGACAAGCCGGGGGTCCGCCCCCCTTGGGGAAAAAACTTTCCCCGGGCCCCGTTCTGTCCCGTCCGCGCTCCTGCCGGCCAGGCGCGTGGTGCCGTTTTCCCCAGCGCCCCGCGCGGGGCGTTCTCGTAAATTTAAAGGGGGCCCGGTCCCGAAATTGGTTGTCTGCTAGCGCCTCCCCCATTTTTAAGGGGCCCCTCTCATTTATTCCTCGCTGGATCTATGGTTTCCCCGGCTGTAGAAAAAGGTTTGAATTTAAAAAGTCGCCTTACGTGACCAACCCTTTGCTACGTTTTCGACTCGAACCGCTGCCCCCGCCCCGACCTTCCTGCCTGTCACGACCCCGAACCCTTGCCGCCTGCCCTGACCTTCTGCCTGCCACGACTCGATATAGACTATCGTTTCTGTCCTCGCTGCACCTCGGCCGCCATCGCAAGCAAGGTCACGTCAGGGGGAACGACCTGGTAGCCCCACGCCGCAGCAAGTCCATTCCCGCTTTGCGGCGGGCTTCTGGTGAAAAACGGGGGCTACTAGATTACGTTCCTGGGTGGCTTTAGCTTTCATCCGCTTCGGTGGGTCCAGAGGATCACTACCCAGCCGTTACAGTTCAGACTCCAGCCTGGATCCCACCAACCGGTGCCCTGCCAAGTCTACGGATCTACACGACCATTGTCGCCCAACACGTGCAGAAGTTAGACGCAACAAGCTCCAGCAACTGGGTCAGTTGTCCGCCATGATTCGCCAATCCTGGCCAGATCCCAGCAACAGCCAGCAACATCCTGCCTCCTCGCCGTGTGACTTCTTCTACCCCGGCCATCCGCTGGCAAACGTGGGTCCGAGCTTCGCCTTCCTCTACCTTCAAGTTTGAACGAGACCGCTCGAAGCTACTGTAGAGGTCTTCATCACTCAGTGCTCCATGCACGTGGAGCTGATGGGCCGGACAGTTTTCCCACTGAAAGGTCAAAGGTAGGCGCTTCGTGGGGAGCCTGCTTTTTCCGGGAAGGAAGGGCCCTAGCCTGGGCGGACGCATTCTTTGGGACCGGAATGATCCTGTGGGACCGCAGACCTACAGGCCTTCCTCGCAGTTTTCCGCAGCTTGAGTTTTTGAGGAGGCCTTGCACGAGCATCTTCCCGCGGTGACGCGCTACTAAATCTACGCCAAGGGGATCCTCCGTTAGGGGAATATTGCGGTTCAATTCCGAACCTAGCTCCGTGCTCTATTGGAATGACGCCGATCTCTGGGCCCCCAACCATTTTTTTTTTAAGAAGGGTATCTCGAGAAGAGTAAAAGACGTCCTTGCAGCAGAGATCTTCCTTCGTCGTTTGAGTGAGCTCTATACATATTGCCACCGCATTAGAAGTGCGTTTCACGGAAACGACTCAGCAGGAAGCTCCAGTCAGAACAGCGGGACCTGGCACAAACCCCGCCGCCTGCTCGTCTGGCTCCTGTGTTTCCAGAGAATCTCCGCAACCCCTCCGCTGTTTGTCACTGAACAGGCCATTGCAGGTGGACCGGGCACACTTGTCGGAGTCCGAAAACATGTCCCGTCGCAGGTGGAGAATCTATGCCTTACTGCGCCGCCCGGACCATTTCCGTAGGAAGAATTGTCCGCAGCCGTCCTCAGCGGTTAGGGAACACGCTCCGCACCTAAGGGGCTGTAGGAGAGGCGTCACTACGGTGCCTCAGCCCTCCTCTCCACGGACTGATGTTTGGCCAGTGGAAAGGTACGCACGGATGCTGGCCTATCTCTTCGGGGTGTCAGGCCTTCTTGGACTCCTGGCTCCGCGGGAACTTTATACAACGCCTACCCTGGTGTCTCGTTACGATTTGCCGGTGGACCGTCTGGAAAAGCCGTTGCTCATCTCTTTGTCAGTGGGCGAGCTCCTCAGCGGACTCTCAAGTTCCTCACCCGACCCGTGATGCTTCGTGTGGGGTCCTACACACAGAGAGGGATTTATGCTTCCACCTTCCATGCCCCGAGCTTCTTCAGCGATCCTGTTGGGGCTACCCTGGTGCAACGCCACGCCCCTAAACTTGATGGTGAGAAAGGGCGAAGTCTTCGTTGGGGATCGGAATGCCAGCAGTGATCTCTGTTTGGTGGCACCACGTCCCGGTTGTCCATCTCTCTCCCCCAGTCGTATGTCAAGTTTCTACAGGGTCTGACCAGGGCTTAGTAGTACCGGATCTTGGAGATGTATTCTCGGAGAGTGCAGGACTGAGAGGTTACCGCCCCTTTCGGTTTATTCGATCGTATGGGGACTGTCCTATAGATCTCCTCCCCCGGTACCAGTCCCCCCAGGATGGGTAGGGTCTATCCTATCTCTGTTCCGAGACCAGGCCATGTCGGCCTATATACAGGGAGACTTGGCGAAGGGTATGATTAATACGCAAGTTCCGTCCTCACCCGCCGGAAGCCGGCTTCTTTTTCGTTTCAGAAAAAAGACGGTTCACTTCGTCCGTCATCGATTTACAGAGGCTAAACAAGATACGGTGAAGAATCGCTACCCTCTACTTTGATTTCCGAGCTCTTCGACGGCCTCCGTGGAGCCATGATCTTCACCAAATTAGATCTCTGCGACGGACGCTATAACCTCATCAGAATTCGTGAGGGAGTGAAATGGAAGACGGCATTCAAACTCACGGGAGGGCCACTTTTGAATATTCGTGTGATATGCCTTCGGGCTATTGCAACGCCCCAGCTGTATTCCAGGAGTTCGTCAATGAGTATTTAGGGACTTGCTGTAACACCAGCTGTCATTCGTGTACCTGGATGATATTTTGGATTTTTTCTCCTGTATTCAAGTACCAATCGGAACAGTCGCCTGGTCTGCCGTCGTTTGCGGGAACAAAACACTGTTACGCTAAGCTGGAGAAGTTGACGCTTACCACCCAGGCCAGCCTTCCCTTCCTGGGTTCCATAGTTCCCGATCGAGGTCTTCAGATGGACCCTGCGAAAATACTCCTGCGATCAGCCAGTGGCCGCGACCTGCCGGTCTCCACCCTCCCCCCCGTGGGATTCAACGGTTCTAGGATTCGCCAATACTACCGGCAATTCATCACCCACTTTTCTACGCTGGTGGCTCACATGTGGGCTCTACACCAGGAAGAAACGCCAACCCTAATGTTGGACCTCCATCTGCCGAGGAGGCCATTCTCCCGACTGAAGGCTGCGTTCTCCTCTGCATCCGTATCTTGGTCCGCCGGATTCCTGGAGAGGTCCCTTCAGCTTGTGGTTGATGCCTCTTACGTGGAGCAGGGGCAGTCCTGACCCAGTAAGCGTCCAAAGGCAAGACACGTCACATGCTCGGTTTTTTTTCTAAGACCTTCTATTCGGCTGAACGAAATTATTGCCATTGGAGATCGTGAGCTGTGCCATTAAATTGGCCCTGGAGGAGTTGCGACATCTGTTGGAGGGAGCCCGACATATCGTTTGTCGTCTTCACAGATAATAAAAATCTCAATACCTGCAGACGGCGCAGCGCTTAATCCCGCCAGCCCGGTTGGTCCCTTTTTTTCTCTCGCTTTATTTTAAGATTCCAGTTGCCGAACCGGCGAGGAAAAATGTCCAAGGCAGACGCCCTCTCCCGTGATTATGAAGGTTACCGGGGAGGAACCGGTGTCACTCAGCTTATCATTGCTCCTGAAAGGACTGGTCCATGTGGGATCCTGTGGATCTTCATCATAGTGTCCATACCTGGGTAGAGCATATGTGCGTCCTGCACCAGGAGGAGAATTTATGGGTTTGGGGGCATAGTTATCTTCTGGCCGGCCACCCCGGGAATACGAAAATCCTTTGCCTCATCTCCCGGAATTATGGTGGCCAACTCTGACTCAAGAGTGTCAAGGACTTTGTCTCTCATGTACCACTTGTGCTCAGAAACAAGGTTCCACGCCATAGGCCCCACTGGCCTCATAGTCCTCTGCCTGTTCGGAGGCTCCATGGACACAAATAAGGCTTGGAACTTCATCACGACCTTCATCCTTCCTCGGGGAACTCGGTTCATCTGGGTTAGCGTAAGTCACTGACCGTTTTTTCGAGATGTCCCCCTTTGTGCCGCTGCCTGGCCTCCTTCTGCTCCCCAGTTGGCGGGTCATTTTTTTCGCAAATCTTTCGCCTGCATGGTAACCATCCACACATTGTCTCTCCGTTCGAGGCGTCCACAATTTGTCTTCGAAATTTTTGGCGTGCCCTGTGTTCCGCTTGCAAATTAATCTGGACCTTTCGCAATCAGCGTAACATTCCCCAGCACCAATGGGCAGGTTGGAGAGAGTAAACCAGACTTAGGGGAGTATCTACGGCAATTTGTGTCCCGGGACGCGCAGGCGACTGGTTCCGAACTGCTTCCTTGGGCCGAGTTCTCGTATAAAACCATCAGGGACTCCGACTCTACTGCTCGTTCCCCCATTCCTTGTGGTCTTTGGACGTCACCAAAGCCCTCCCCTACCCTTGGCCTCAGATCCGATGGTTCCTGCTGTGGACACACCAGGTTCATGATATGGGGTTCATTTTTGGCGGAGACCCGTACAAAGCTTTACTCAAGCTTCTGCCCCGCATGAAGTCAAGCTGACAGAGGAGAAGACCCCCCCACGTTTCCGCCAGGGGATAATGTGTGGATCTCTGCCAAATACATACGCATCAAGGTCCACAGTTTACTAAATTGGGGACGCGGTTCCTGGGTCCACGTTCAGAGTACTTCGACAATTGAATCAGTGTACCTATAAGCTCTGCCTTCCTCATCCCTCCACGGATCCCTAATGCCTTTCATCGTATCCCTCCTAAGCCTCTGGTCTTGAACGACCCCCCCCCCCCAGATTCTCCCAGAGGGCGCTGCCACGTCTACAGGGTCCTAGAATCACCTGATGTTTTTGAAAGTAAGGAACATCTTAGACATGAATAACCATCTGGGGACGCGTTTCTTTTCTGTAGATTGAAAGGCTTCGGCCCCGAAGAGAGCGTTCCTGGGAACCGGAGTCTAACATCCCTGAATCAAGACTTGCTTCGGAAGTTCTTCAGCTAGAAGAGGGGGAGACCTAAGGGGGGGGGGGTACTGTAAGGGCTGCCCCCGTTCCCGCCCGCGGGCCGTGGGCGCACCCCGTGGTTCCCTCCGGGCGAGCTGCCGGGTAGGGTCGCCGCCGAATGCCGCGGGACGGACGGGGGTCGCCCCTCTGGTAATAACATTACCCGGCCGCGTTCTGTCCCGTCCCGCGTCTCCTGCCGGCCAGGTGAGTGTGCCCGTTCCCTAGCGCGACGCGCAGCTGGCGCGTTATCGTAAATTTAAAGGGCCAGGTCCCTAGATTAATTGGTTGTCATGTAGACGCATCCCCTATTTAAGGGTCCGCCTCTGCAGTCATTCTGCTGGATCTAATGTGGCCCCGGAGTAGAAAAAGACGTTCCTGAAGTATATTGTCGCCTATACCATGTTCAGACCCCTTTGATACGTTTTCCTGATCCGAAAACCTCTGCCGCCTGCTGACCTTCCTGCTATGTCCACCTCGACCACGAACCATTTTACCGCCGTGCCTGACCTTTGCCCTGCCCACGACTACGATACTAAGGGATCTACGATCTGTACCTCGCTGCACCTCGGCCGCCATGAATGCAAGTCAATGTCAGGGGGGACGGTACCTAGGGTACGCCCCACGCCGCAGCAAGTCCATCCCGCTTTGCGGCAGGCTCTGGTGAAAACCGGGGGCTACTTAGATTCCGTTCCCTGGCGTGGCTTAGCTATCATCGCTTGCGGTGGTCCAGAGGATCCACTACCCAGCCGTTACACTACCCTCTGCTCCTCGTTTTGCCAGTCTTTTTTTCCAGCATATTTTCCGGCTGCATGGACTTCCTCAGCATATTGTCTCGGACTGGGGGGTCCAATTAGTTTTGAGGTTCTGGCACAACCTCTGTTCCCAGCTACAGATGAAATTGGACTTCTCTTTGGCTTATCACCCTCAGACTAATGGGCAAGTGGAGAGGGTTAATCAGGTTTTGGGCAGCTACTTGCACCACTTCGTTTCAGCGCGTCAAGACGATCGGGCCAACCTGCTGCCTTGGGCAGAATTATCATACAACTCTTTAGACTCGGAGTTTGCCGATGCCGCTCCCTTCATTGTCTATGAACAACATCCCTGCCCACCACTTCCCCTCTCGGTGCCCTCTGAGGTTCTGGCCATGGAGGATGAGGTCCGGGACCTAACAGCCATCTGGAATCAGACACGCCAGTCTCTGCAACAGGCATCTGCTCGTATGAAGACACAAGCAGACAAAAGGAGAAGACCTTCTCCTATCTTCTCTCCTGGAGACAAGGTGTGGTTGTCGGCTAGATATATTCGCCTAAAGATCCCCAGCTACAAATTGGGTCCTCATTTCCTGGGACTGTTCGAGGTGCTGAAACACATCAACCTAGTGGCATATAAGCTCCGTCTTACCCCCACGATGCGTGTCCCACACTCCTTGCACGTCTCCCTTCTGAAGACGGTTATCCTGAAAGGTTGCTACTCTGACATATTAACATAACAATATACAACCAAATAATACACCCACACCATGACCATAGAGTGCCTTGCGAAAGTATTTGGCCCCCTGGTACTTTTGCCACATTTCAGGCTTCAAACATGAAGATATAAAATTTACATTTTTTTTTGTTTGAAGTATGCGGGATTGTTATTATAGTATGTGTGGTGATTTGAAGTGTGAGTGCATTTTGTCTTCTTGCATGCTATGTACATCCTGTAGTGTGTCACGGGACATTGTATGCTTGTATTTGACGACAGATCATTAACAAATATTTAAAAATAATGTATGGTATCATTCAGTCACTTTATGATCACTTTATGGTAATATACAGTGCCTTACGAAAGTATACGGCCCCCTTGAACTTTTCAACCTGTTGCCACATTTCAGGCTTCAAACATCCAGATATAAAAAATAAATTTTTTTGTGAAGAGTCAACAACAAGTGGCACAAATTTATTGGATATTTTAAACTTGTAAAATGATAAAAAATGAAAAGTGGGGATGAAAATTTTTTCGGCCCCTTAAGTTTTTGGGGGGGGGGGGGTTTTTTGTGAAAAGTTGGG
>JAODAL010060262.1:0-20992 GCA_025379985.1 Phyllomedusa bahiana | reverse complement strand
GGGGGCCAAAAGGCACAATTTTAGGGGTTCCTGCGAAAATTTTTCCAAGAAGAATTTTCCCTTTTTTGCCCCCATTCCCTTTAAAGGAATTCCGGGGAAAGCGAATGGGGGAAAAACGGGAACGGGGAAAGGTTAAACCTGACGTGTCTTTTCCTTAAAACCCCGGGTTTTTTAACGCGGGGGGGGCCGTTTTGGGGGGGATCGTAAAAACCGGGGGGGGATCCCGAAAACGGGAAAGAAACGCCGGGGGGGGCCCCCCCCCCGCCCTTTCCCCCGTCAGACACCCCGGAAAAGTGGCCGCGGGGTTGCTGAATGACGTTTGGTGCCGCGCACCGATCGTTACGGTCATCGGCATAGCGCGCTAGTTTTCCCCGATAAAAGGGGGAACGGCAGTGGGGAGCCCTGTAAAGGGCCCCCCGTTTACATTTTGCCGGTTTGCCCCACTTCGGCCGTGACAGGAAGGGGGGGAAACCCCCTCTTTGACACCTAATGCATTCCCTAGCAAGATTAGGTTGTTTTAAACAATGGCCCTGTGGTAAACCCCCATAGGGGGACTAAATGTTACAGTAAAAAAAAAATAAAAAGTTTTAAAGTAAAAAAAAAAGTATTAAAAGTTCAAATCCCCCCCCTTTCCCCCATTTTACAAAAAAATCATTAAAAATAAAAAAGTTACATATTTGGTATCGCCGCTTTGAAAAAGTATCCTAAAAATAAAAATCATTTATCCGTACGTAAACACGTAAAAGAAAAAAAATTCCCAAACCCCAAAAAATTTGGTTTTTTGGTCTTTTTTATGTCCTCAAAAATGGAAAAAATATCAAAAAATTCGATGTTCCAAATGTAGCGATAAAAGTACCTTAGCCCCAAAAAATGCCCCCTCGGACATCCCGTAGGGTTAGTAAAAAAAAGTTATTGGTGTAAAAAGGGCCCCTGGTGCAAATTTCAAAAAAGAAATGTTTGGAATTTTTTTACGGTACCAAAACATAACGGAAACCTAATGTTTGGTATTGCGGATGTATCAACTGTAGATACGAAAAACATTGTTTGACCCAAATTTAAAAGCCCCTTAAAAAACAAAACCCCCCCCAAAAAAAGGCCAGAAATAAGTTTTTTTTTTACAAATTTTTCCCCCTTGGGAATTTTTGCGGTTTCCCAGTTATTCTATGTGTGTGAATAAAAACCATTAGAAAGTACATTTTTCCGCAAAAAAAAGCCCCCAAAATTTTCTATGTAGGTGGAAAAATAAAAAAATTTGGCTTTCAGAAGGCGGGAGGGGAAAAAAACGTGTCCCAAAAAAAAAAAAAAGCCGGGTCTTTAAGGGGTTAAATGTCTATCAGAAATTTCCCAGGGGTTTTCTGCATGGCCATTCCTCTTAGAACCATCCTTTTTGGGCCCCCAAATATTATTGGTAAAAATTAAAACCCAGCCACCACTTAAAAACTTATGTATGACCTTAATGTGAAAACCCTTTTGCAGTATGAGGTCTTGTCTGAAGGACCACATTATCAAACACGGTTCAGTGAGTATAAGGGATATACAGATGTTTTTAACACATCTAGGCCTTAAAGGGATTTTCCCATTATGCTGTTTCACAGAGCCTGCTCTTCACAGCCAGCTTCAGGTTCCCACTTCCTGGTTAGGGGTTGGTCGTTCTACAATAGTGACTAGCATATGGTTTGTTTCCTGTAGCCCCGTTAGGGGCATTGGTGATGTGGGGTTTAAAAGCGCAAAAATGTGTGAGCTCTAAAGGATTACAATTTGTCAGTAAGAAAAATTTTAAGTTCCCAGCTTCTATAAGACAACCCCCGTGGTGACATCACTGACCCAACTGCTAAAGCAAAGAGAGTTGGTTGTAACTTAGGAAAATTTCTGTAAACAAGAGGTTTAAAAAAATGCTCCAACTCTGAAATTAAGCAAAATCAGAATATCAATGCATTTTATTTACATTTACCTAAATATTTAAATGATTTTTTGTGGTGGAATGCCCTTTTTAAATTTTCTCTTTAGAAATTTTTTGATTCCTGGCTGGGAAAATGTGGAGATAATTTCCCCTGTATTTTATACTAGTAAAATATACCCCAAGAGCTTGCAAGCTGTCAGCTTTCAGTTCCAATAGTAAGTTTTATAAAATGTTGTGGATTTTTTTTTATTCCAAAATGTTACAGTCCAAATAGTATCTCACACAACCTAATTTCCAAAGAAGTGAAGTAACATTTTACAATGTGCCACCCCGCTGACAGCTTTGTGGTGTCTCAGAGAGCCATGAATAATTTACTGTTGTGTATCCCACAATGCAGAACAACATAGCAGGCTGGATACAGGACATACCATTAAGTGTTTACACTCATTTAAGAGCTTTATAGATGTTCATTAAAGTGACAGCAATAACCATGGAGTCACTGACTGTTTTACCTTGACTCTTTGTGCAGTCAAATAGGATTAGATGGATCTTGCGATTTATTACATTTTCAAGGGCCTTATTTATGTCACTATGAAGATGTCAATCATGAAATGTGCATATATTTATCCTTACAACAGTAATGTCTGTCTATCTCTATCTATCTATCTATCTATCTATCTATCTATCTATCCATCTGTATTTTCTAAGGGGATAATAACTAGTGAGCAATGCACAAAATTCCTCTTATCCTGACATTTTGCATTTGATATTTACTTTCTATTATTATTCTTGCTGTGTACCAATGATTGGTTTTATCTTTTAATTATAAATGATAGGATGTAAGCTATCTATCCGACACTCAATCATTAGATGTGAGTTGATATCTTTTCTAGATTATTATTTTATGAAAATGAATTAAAGAAAATAACAAATAAAGCAGTAATGTAAAACAGAAGTATCCTGCCACAACATCTGCTTACACATAGCAATTAAGAATTCTACCGTTAGAGTAGACCGTTGTTCACTGTACAAAACAATCTATATTAAACAATCACTAATGGAATGATATTGTGTGCCGTGTAAATCTGTCTTAAATAAGTCTGGTTTCAACAACAGGAAAAATATTCAGAAAAATATTCACAATCACACAGCTTAATGACTTGTTATAGTACCATTAACAAAGCTCTCATAACAGATTTTCATTTTCAGGTATCTATTCACCTGACTCAAAGCAAAAGGGGAGGAGTTTTAAATTAAAACATATATTTTTTAACCTTATATTTACCCAAGTTTTTTTGAAAGCCATAACTTTTTTATTTTTCCACCTACAGAGACACATGAGGGCTTTTATTTTGCAGAACAAGATGTACGTTCTAATGGTGTTATTCATATTACCATAGAATATACTGGGGAATGCAAAGAAAATTCTAAGTGGGGCAAAATATGAAAAAAACGTACTTGTGCCATGTTCACGGGAGTTTTGTTTTTATGGAGTTCATTCTTCAGTAAAAATTATGTGTTATCTGTAGGTTGATACGCATCCGGCAATACTAAACATGTAGGGTTTTCATTCTGTTTGGGTACCGTAAAAAAATTCTAAACATTTCCTATTTTTGAAATTTGCACCATGGCACCATTTTGTGCGACCAATAACTTTTTTGTACTAACACCTACTGACATGAGTGACGGGCATTTCTTGAGGGCTAAAGTATACTTTTTATAGCTAGCAGTTTGTAATTACAATTTTTAAGGGACGTGAAAGGACCAAAAAAACGCAATTTTGGTGTTTGGAATTTTTTTTTCTTCTATGGTGTTCAGTGCACAAGATAAATGATGTCAAATTTTTACAGATTGGACTTTTTCAGACACAGTGATACCAAATATGTGAAACTTTTTTATTTATTTTTTTATTTGTAAAATGGCGAAAGGGGGGTGATTTGAACTTTTAATACTTATTTATTTTTTTTACACTTTTTAAAACTTTTTTTTTTTTACAATTTAACTTTGAGTTTCCCTAGGGCTCTTCACCACTACTGGGTGCAATCATTAATACAGCCTAATGCATTGCATAGACAAGATGTACCAAGATAGTTGTTTCCCCACTTTCTGCCTGAGGCCGGAAATGGGGAAATTCAAAACATTGCAGCAATGGAAGCCTTCACAAAGCTTCCCGCTGCCATGTTCAGTGATCAGATCCCCGAGGTTATGCTGCGGAGGGTTCCGATCACAGTGAGAAACTTGGCCGTGGCGTCTAAAGGGTTAAACAGCGTGGGTGAGCGGTGTCGCCCCCCCCCCTCGCATTTGTAACCACGGGTGTTGGGCTTTTTTAATTAAAAGTCGAAAAACCTGTGTGGGTTAATTTTTAAGACTGAGAGATAGAAAATCCAAAAAAAAATTCCAAAAAAATTAATTGAAAAAATTTTTTAAAAATTTATTTGCATTTTGCTGGGGAAATAAAGTTTTTGACCCCCTTTACCACCCAATTAAAAAAATAAAAATTTTCTTTTTTTTTAGCGCCAACATATTCCCCAGCATTTAAAAAATTTTGGGGGGTTTGTGGGTTACGAAAAAAGAAATCATTAACAAGAAAAGTACTTACAGATGAGCAAAAGGTGAGAGGGCCCTGCTCGCAAGGCTTCTACTATTAGGGTTTTCGGGAAGAAAAAAAGGGGTAAGAAGTGCAGTTTTTAACAAGGGTCCACCCTTTGTGACAAAAAATTGGGGTTGTTTTAAAAAACATAAAATTTCGGAAAACCCTGCCCCCAAAAACATTTACATCTTTATACAGTTAAGTCCCAAAAAAATTGAGAGTGCTTTAGGGAGTGGGTAGGGGGGGGGGGGGGTTTTGTTAGACTTAGGGAATTCGGGTTTGCCCAAGAAGGAAAGATGTATTTCGGGGCCCCTTTTTAAAAGCTATGGATTTTCCCTGAGTGTGCGGGGACCCCAAGGGGGTAGCATGTTCCAGAAAAAAGGGGTGCCGCAGGTGTGAAGTTTTTGGAGACGGGCATGGGGGTTTGGGGAGTTGATGAGGTGTAACCTGTTTTCCCTCAGAGACGGAGGGGAGCGGGTAGGGGGGGGGACAGAGAGGGAGGGAGGAGATTTTGGGAGGGCAGCGTTGTGGGAGACCCTTTATGAGTGGGGAGTGGGGGGTTTATGGTGTATTCTTATGGATGGGCCCAACCGGGGCGGTGGGATTTGACACAGGGTAGAGGCTGGGGTTTATAGCGGGTTGGGAAAAGAAAGAAACCTGGTGCTGCCTTCAGGACAGATTGGAGGGGGAAAAGGTTTTGCAAGAGGGGCCCAAATAACAAGGAGTTACGTGCCCGAAGGGGAAATAAATTTAAAGGCAACAATGAGATTTTGAGTTGTTTTTTGGGGGTGAAGGTGACAGGAGCGGGGGGGGTTGGTTATAGGGGATAAAAGGACAGATGGGAAAATTAGTATAACCCAAGACAGGGGGCCTGCTGCCTCGGAGTTAGGGTGGTGCCACATTTTTTTAGACGAAAGGGGGGGGTAAGGTTTTTAAAGTGGGATGGGGGGAGGGACTGGGGGAATTTCAGTTTTAGTGAGGTTTATTTTTAAGATACGGGAGGAAATGATTTTCAGAGACAGAGGGGGCCCAGCCCTTTGGTTTTTTTGTAGCAGACCCGGAGTGATGTCTCGGGGGAGGTGTTAATTGGGTGTCATACCCTTTAGGAGGGTTTCCGGAAAGCCAAATTGTTGATGGTTTGCCCAAGGGGGGGCTGTTTTAGATTGAGAAGGGAGAGGACCAAAAAAGGACCCCTGAGGAACCCTAAACAGCAAGGGGAAAAGAGGAGAGGTGAAGTGGGATCCTGCAAATGGGGACATAAAGGAGCGGTTAAAAAGGTTTTAAAGGTAGGAAAAAGAGTGGAGCAGTGCCCCGGGGAGGCCAAGGGGTGCTGAGATGTTTGAGGAAAAAGTTGGTGTCAACAGTGTAAAACGCTGCGAGAGATCCAGAAAAAGGAAACCCATTGGTAGTTCCCCTGAGATTTAGCTGTTAGGAGACTTTGGGCGACTTTATTTTAGAGGTTTCCTTTGGAGTGGGGGTGGGGACCTGATTGAGAGGGTCAAAAAGGGGTTTTTTAGCGGGAAGAGTTAGCGGATTTGGAAACCGAGGTAGAAAAAAGCGCCCGGATTTTGGGAAAGATGAAGGGGGGGGTTGGGAAAAGGGGGTCGGTAGTTTTCAGCGCAAGGTTTGGGTTTCCAGAGGGGGTTTTTCAGTAAGGGAGTTAAAAACGGGTTTTTTTAAAGGAAGGGGAAGACCCCAGGGGAAGAGAGAAAGGGTTTTCAGTTTGTTGTTAAGGGGGTTTTGGAAAATGATAGGTGGAAAAAATTTGATGGAAAAAGGTGGGGGGGGTTTGGGGGTCAAAAAAAGCAGGTGGTGGGGCGCGCAGACAGCAAAAGCGGGGACAATTCTTCTTTTTTGTGTGGGTTTAAAAGAGTGAGAGAAAGGGCTGGGGGGGGTGGGGGGGGAGAGACCGGGATGGTGTGTTGGGGTTTGAGATTAGATTTTTTTGCCGGATTTTTTTTCTATTTTCTTTTCAAGTGAGTGGCCAGGTTTCGATGGGGTCAAGAGCCCGGGGCCTGAGTTTAGGCCGGAAAAGGGGGTGGATGGTGTAAAAAAAGGCTTTTTAGGGTTGTTGTGTAAGGTTGCGATGAGGGGGGTGGGAAAAATTTTTGTTTTGGGGTTTTGGGGGGCAGTTTTATAAGTCCTGGGGCAAAATTTGTAGTGGAGAAGTCTGAAGGTAGCTTCGATTCCCTAACCCGACGCCCCCCACATCTGGAACTTTCCCGGGATGTTGGGGTCTGAGGGCCGGGGAGCCATGGCTGTGGGTGTTGAATCTGGTGGTCGGTGTGTAAGGGGGTGCCAATGGGGGTCCCGGGCGGTGGGAAAGAGGGGTTTAATTGAAATGGTTTTGGCGCAGGTTTAAAGGGGATGAAGGGGGGGAGATTGGGGAAAGTTTAGGGGCTGTTTGGCCGGTTTTTGTGAAATTCCCGAGGGGGTTAAAGGGTGGATATTTTGAATGGGAGAGGGCAGGTGTTTTCCCGAGATGGGTGAGAATTAGTAATTGTTTAAGGAAAAAAAGATTGTGATCAGAAAAGGTGGGGAAGGGGGAATTTTTAAAGTTAGGATTGAGGAAAAGGTTAAGAAAAAACCCGATCAAGAGAGTTTTCCCCCTTGTGGGTGGAAAAGTTTGTTAAAAATCGAAGGGGGCCAAGAGAAAGGTTTGTGAAAGGGGTCTGAGAGGCCGGGGGGACATTTGGGGCATCTTTTGGGATGTTAAAGTCACCCCTGATGGGTGGGGTTTTCAGTAGAGAGGGAAATGGGGAGCCAAAGGGAGCAAAAAGATGAAACTTGGGGGGTGGTGGGGGTCTGTAAAGAAAAAGGGGGTCTGAGGAAAATGGCCCGAAAGGGTTTAGGGTGTGGACCCAAAGGGGGGAAAGTGGGGTAGGGTGGGAGGAGGAAGGACCCGGTTTTTAAATGCAGTGTGGAGAGAGAAGTATGCCAACCCCCCAAACCCGGGTGTTATTGGGGTTTTAATTGGGGTAGGTGAGGAGGCCAAGGGGAAAGGTGGCAGGGGGCTGGGAAAAGGGTGTCAGATGGCTGGGGCCATGTTTCTGTGAGGGTAAACAGGTTGAGGGGTTTGGGGGAGAAACAGGTCATGAAAAGCAGTGAGTTTGTTGAGACGGAATTGGACGTTCCCCAGAGCACATTTCAAAAAAGGGCTGGAAAAAAATGTTTCAGCGAATAGCTTTAGGGTTAGAGGGTTTTTGGGGGGGAGGTGGGATGGCAGTAATGGAGGGTGGGCCCGGGGTTTTTGGAGAGAAAGTCACTGCAACAAGAAACAGGAGAAAGAAAAAGTTTAAACAGATGGGTTTAAATGATTTAGTATTTAGGGGCGTTTGTGGAGCAATATGTGAGCAGGTGGTTTGTGGTATTTTTAAAGGGAAAACGGGAGTGTGTGATGGGAAAACATTGGGTGGGGAAGGAGAGAGGCGTTTATGTGGGGTTTAAGGGTTCTCCCGGGGCAAAAATGGGGGGTAAGGCCCGGGGGTAGAAAGGCTTAAAATAGGGGCAGCAATAATGAGCTTTGGGGAAAAGGTTTTTTTTTTTTTTGCCCGTGTTACAAGAAAAAAACGTTCCCCTAGCCCCCCCGGGCCAAATTCCGGTCTTTAAATTTTGGTTTTATTTAGATTTCCTTGAATTTGATCTATCCTTTTTATCTGGGGTTTACTACCTTTCTTTGGGTATTTTGACCCAAATTTGGGCAGGCTGACCAAGTTTAATAATTTATTCCATCCCATGTGGAGTTCATTTATATAAATTTGGGCCCCGTGCAGCCAAAGGGTGGAGTTTCAAATTAAAGGGAGCAGAGGGATGCTAAGGGGGAGTTTTCAGGTTTATAGCAAATACAAAAAAAAACACAGGGTAATTTTCAGGAAGAGTTTTGGGGGGAAAAACTTTGCATTCAAATACAGAAAAAAAAGTACAGCAAATTTAAAAATTTTAGCAGAAAATGATGGGGGGTGTAGTCCACTATTTTACAAAAAAAATTTCCAAAAACCAGTACGCAATTTAAAAAACCCCTATATAGCAGAGACAATTTGATGGGGGGTGTAGGCCACTATTAAAATTCAACATACCCCGAACAAAAGCAATTATCATATACAGCCCGAGAAAATGATGGGAGGGGTTTGTCCACTATTTACAATTCAAAAATACCAGAACAACCAATTATAAATATACAGCAGAGAAAAAGGTGGGAGGGGGGTAGGGGTTTGGTCCACTATTCACAATTAAACATACCTGGAAAAGATGAAAAAAGTTTAAAATCAGTTGCTTGTAAGGGCTCTGGGGTTTCTCAATCAATCAATTTCGGTTTTATTTCAGATACCTTGATTTCAGATCATCACTTTCAATCTGGTTCCTTAAATAGGGTTACTACTCTACATGGCTATACTGACCCAAATGGCAGATGACCCAAGAAAATATTTTTTAAAGATTTATTTTTCCTACGCCAGTTAGACGTTTAATGAACTCGTTACCCGCATTAAAAAAGCTGTTTAATTAGTCACCTTTATAAAAGACTCCTTCCCCCGACCAATGAATCGTCAGACTCTAATCTTACAACAATGGTGAACCAAACTTTTTAAGGATTCAGGGAAATGATCAAGATCTGCACAAAGCTGGATGGCTACAAAAACCTAAATAAAAAAGGCTGGGTGAGAAGGAAAAAATGTTGGACAAAAGTAAAAAAGGAAGAAATACAAAATGACTTCAAACGACACCATCTGGGGCACCCTGCGAAAATCTACCCCATGGGGTATCCTTGTCTGAGGGGGAAAAGGGGAGATCAGCCTAAAACATACGGGGGAAACTTGGAAGGATCCAAGGCAGTGGGAATACATCACCCAAAAAAACCATTTGGGAACACATTTCCTGTAATGGTTTTTAAATCCTGCAGTGCTCACAAGTTCCCCCCGCTCAAAGAAAGGACATGTGCAGGCCCATCTAAATTTGCCAAGAAAACCTGAGATTCTTTTAAAAGATTGGGGGAAAGGGGCTGTGTTTAAGGGGCAAAAATTGAGCCTTTGGCATTTTAAATAAACCGGCGCATTTGGGGGAAAGAAAATTTCCCCATGAGCCCAAAAAACACCGTCCCCCCTGTCAAAATGGGGGGAAACATTTGTTTTGGGGGTGTTTCTTGCAAGGGCACAGGACACTTCATCAATCAATGGGAAATGGTGGGTATGTACCAACTCCCCGAATGACAACCCCCCCTTCCTCCGCAAGCACATTAAAAATGGGTTGTGGCTGGGTCTTCCAGCAAGACAATGACCCCAATCATACAGCCAAGGTAACAAAGGAGTGGTTCAAAAAGAAGCACATTAAGGTCATGAAGTGGCCTATCCAGTCTCCAGACCATAATCCCATAGAAAACTTATGGACAGAGGTGAAGCTCCGAGTTGCCAAGCGACAGCCTCAAATTCTTAATGATTTAGAGATGATCTGCAAAGAGGAGTGGACCAAAATTCCTCCTGACCTGTGTGCAAATCACATCATCAACTACAAGAAACGTCTAACTGCTGTGCTTGCCAACAAGGGTTTTGCCACCAAGTATTAAAGAGAACCTGTCACATAGGTTATGCCCCCCTGGCTGAGGACAGAACAATGTAGTGTCAGACCTGCTGTTTTCAGCACTGTGTCCCTTATTCTGTAAGATGCTGTAGTTTTTGTGTATTTAATGCTCAAAACTGCAGTTTTCAGCCAGAAGACTCATTCAAAGAGTCATTCAGAGTCCGTTTTTTTCAAACCCCGCCCACCTGAGGCTAGTCCCGCCCACCTCAACTGAAAAACCTATTACTTTGAATAGTTAGAAACATGTGAATAACTGTCAGTGGGCGGAGCTAGCCTTTGGTGGGTGGAGCTAACACCTACTCATGAATGAGATTTGAGGGGTAAATGCTCTAAAACTGCTGCATCTTACAAAATAAGGGGCACAGCGCTGGAAAACAGCATGTCTAACACTAGCTTGTGCTGTCCTCAGCAAGGGGGGCATAACCTATGTGACAGGTTCCCTTTAAGTCTTGTTTGCCAGAGGGCTCAAATACTTATTTCTCACTGCAAAATGAAAACAAAAAT
Source organism: Phyllomedusa bahiana (assembly GCA_025379985.1). Classification (NCBI taxonomy): domain Eukaryota; kingdom Metazoa; phylum Chordata; class Amphibia; order Anura; family Hylidae; genus Phyllomedusa; species Phyllomedusa bahiana. Next base: position 10,427 of record JAODAL010060262.1, on the reverse strand, counting down.
TATATAATTTATACAATGTGGTTTTCTGGATTTTATTTTGGATATTCTATCTCTTAATGTTAAAATTAACCTACCCTTAAAATTATAGACTGTTCATGTCTTTGTCAGTGGGCAAACTTACACAATCAGCAGGGGATCAAATAATTATTTACTTAACTGTAGGGGCAGTGTTATAGCAGTTATATTCTTGTACAAAATGAACATGATTAAAGTAGCTAGATTCTTGTATATATGAGACAGTAATATAATAGTTACATTCTTATACATTGTTAAGATTGTTATAGTAGTAATATTCCTGTACATAGGGGGTAGTAGTTGTTACATTGTTTTACAGTATCTCACAAAATTGAGTTTAAATTCAATTTATTATAAATATTGTGTTATATTTTTTCATGTGGCAACACTGAAGATATGACACTTTGATACAATGTCAAGTAGTAAATACAGCCTGTAAAACAGTATAAATTTGGGGTGCCCTCAAAATAAATCTAAACATAGTCAACAATGTCTAAACTGCTTGCAACAAAAGTGAGTACACCCCTAAGTGAAAATGGACAAATTGCATCAAATTTGTCTGCATGGCTGTTGTCCCAGAAGGAAGCCTCTTCTACAAAATTATGCAAAACAAAGCCTGCAAATAGTTTGCTGAAGACAAGCAGACTAAGGACATGGATTACTGGAACCATGTTCTTTGGTCTGATGAGACCAAGATAAACTTTGGTTCAAAAATTGTCAAGCGTGTGTGGCAGCAACCAGGTGAAGAGCACAAAGACAAGTGTGTCTTGCCTACAGTCAAGTCTGGTGGTGGGACTCATTTTGGGGCTGCATGAGTGCTGCCAACTGTGGGGAACTACAGTTCATTGAGGGAACCATGAATGCCAACATGTACTGTGACATACTGAAGCAGAGCATGATCCCCTCCCTGTGGAAACTGAGCCGCAGGACAGTGTTCCAACATGAGAATGACCCCAAACACACCTCTAAGATGAACACTGCCCTGCTAAAGAAGATGAGGGTAAAGGTGATGGACTGACCAAGCCTGTGTCCAGACCTAAACCCTATTGAGAATCTGTGGGGCATCCTCAAATGAAAGGTGAAGGAGCGCAAGGTCTCTACCATCCACCATCTCCGTGATGTCATCATGGAGGAGTATAAGAGGATTCCAGTGGCTTCAACCTGTGAAGCTCTAGTGAGCTCCATGCCTAAAAGCGTTAAGGCAATGCTGGAAAATAATGGTGGCCGCACAAAATATTGACACTTAGGACACAATTTGTCCATTTTCCTCAGGGGTGTACTCAATTTTGTTGCCAGTGGTTTAGACATTGATGACTGTGCGTTGAGTTATTTTGAGGGAAAAACAAGGTTATACGGTTATACAAGCTGTAAACTAACTACTTAACATTGTATCAAAGTGTCATATCTTCAGTGTTGTTCCATTAAAAGATATAATACAACATTTTCAAAAATGTGAAAGGTGTACTTATTTTTGTGAGATACTGCATATAGGAGGCTTATAGTAGCTGCATTATTATACATAGGGGACAGTATTATATAAGTTAAATTCCTGAACATAGGAGGTCATATAATACTATTAATATTCCGTTACTTGAGTGAGGTCAATCTGTATCGTAATCGTAATATTCTTTGTTCTATAGGGGGCAGTATTATATCACTTATTTTACTATCGTATTCTTGAAGAGACAAGTATTAAAGTAGTTGTTATTTGTTCTGTGTTAGAGATAGGGGACAGTATTAGTAGTAATTTATATATGGATGGGGCAAGGAATTTCTCAAAAAATTCGATGTCTCGGTACACGTTCGCGCCTGAATTTTACTGCGCGAAAAATTCTGTTTCGTTCACGAACTACTGCACGAGGTCGCGTTTAGAAAAAGCAGCTTATTTCCAGGTCTGCACAGAGCCTGCAGGGTGCTGCACAAAGGCTCGTTTGTGCCACCGCATGCCTTAAATATATGCAGAGGCGAGGATTGGTTTGGTCTTCAATCAATGTTGTAGTTTTAGTATAGCACGCAGTGTGTGACTGTCCGCTCCGCTCTTAGGAATCGCTTCACTATATAAATTCCACTGGGCACTTAAGAGGGCAAGAAACTGACCAAAAAACTGAAGCGGGATGTAGCCTGATAAAGGTCATGCCAGGAGAAGCTGGAAAAGTAAAGACAAGCTTGACGAGCTCCAGGGTGGCAAACATTAGTCGACAGAGATGTGAGAGTGATTTCGGCAGCCACAGCAAGCATGTGGTCAGGCAGTGGCACAATGACATTTCTGGAGGGCAAAACACGTGGAAGCACAGATGGCACAATGACTGAGAGCGGGAGGTCACGGCAGCGAGCAGATGAGATCGAGGCAGTGGCAGCAAATGACATTCTGGAGGCGCGGCCAAAAGTGCTATGTCGTATAGTAGGCGTCATCAGAGTGGACGCAATGATACAGTGTTGGAGGTCACGAAAGGCAGCATCGAGCTCAGGCGCAGTTGGGCCAATGACCATTCTGGAGGCGGGCAAAATACAGTATTAGGCCACAGAGTTGGCACGCGCTCCCCCCCCCCCCCTCCGCCGACACCCCCGCTCAATGCACACACAGTTGTGGCTAGGTCACGGCGGCAGCAGTCATGAGAATGCATCGCGCAGTAGAGCAACGAATGTCGTATTCTGGAGGCGCGGATTAAAGCAGCTATTAGGCACAGAATGGCACAATCAGACACAGTGTGGAGGTCACGTTGGCGAGCCCACAGCAATATGAGATCAGGCAGTGCATCAATGACATTCTGGAGGCGGCTTAACAGTATTTGGCCACAGGTGTGGGCACCAATCACACAGTGTGGAGGTCTGGCGGCAGCAGTTATGAGATCAGGCAGTGGCACAATGACATTCTGAGGTTGGCAAATGCGTATTAGGCCACAGAAGTGGCCAATAATCAGTGTGGAGTCAACGGCAGCAGCTGCATGAGATCAGCAGTGGCACAATGACGCATTCTGGTGGGGCAAAAACAGTATTAGGCCACAGAGTAGCACAATCACACGAAGTGTGAGTCCCGACAGCAGCAGCATGAGATCGCAGGCAGCTGGCACAATGACATTGTTTCTGGAGGGTGGCAAAACAGGAGGGGAAGCACAGAATGGCAACAATGACTGAGAAGACGGAGGTCACGGCGGGCAGCTGAATGAAAGTTCAGGCAAGGTGGCCAAGTGGGTAGCACAGTGGAGGACATGCAGCAGCCACACCGCAGAAGCATGAGGGTCATAGAGTACACATTGAACCGAGTGATTGAGGTGGTTGGTCTTACCAGTTCCTATGTGGTACAAGATTGTGGTAGGCAGATTGGAGAAAACTGGCAGAGATCGTGTGGCTATAGGCGGGTAGGCGGCATCAGTATTGTGGCTGAGGTCAGGTAGTTTGACCCACAGACTGACACCTAAGGCATTGGTGTGTGAAAATCTTGGCGATCCATGCCTGAATTCTCCTGTTTGGGTAACGATGGCCCCCGCGCAACTGTACTCACTCACGCTCTGATGCCACACTATGGGATGGGAACGGACAGCTTCACCGTCTGCTAAACTCGGCAAGAGTTGCGGCTCATACATCCAGTATGGTGCCCCAGTAGTCCAGCGGATCTTCTAACTGGGGTGGCTGTGTGCTGTCCAAGTAGGCCTACAACAACTGTTGGTTCAGGGTCTCGCTCGTAGCGTCTGCTGTCTGCTGCATGGCGGACTGCCTCCTCACTAGGGGGTGAAGGACAGTCGCAATTCATGTGACTCCGCAGATTAGGTTACTTACTGATGGAGCTGGTACTGCTCTACCCCCCCACCTTCATCCAGCAGCGCTGGCAGTAGTACCCGTGGAGCGCTGAGGAACTCCCCCCTCGCGCGGTCAGGACCTTGTGCTAGCGAGAGGGTATCGAGTGCCGCACTTTTAGGTCTCTAGCGGCCAACTGATTACTGGAGAATTTCCTGGTAGTAGGTATTTGAGTTTGTCCGCCTCCTGTCTCAGAATAGCTGTCGATAAAAAAGGTCCCATTTGGATGGTTGTGAGGGTCCAATAGGGGTGGAGTGCCAGAAGTCATCCCTCTGCCGGTTGGCTGAATATATTGCTGTCAATAGCAGGCAAATAAGAATGATGGCGGGCCATCTAGCACAAGTGATCCCGAGGGGCTCCTGCCTCCATTTCCACTGTATACTGCACACGGTGCTTGGGGGTCATCTGCTAGTCGTCCTCATTCCATCGACTCTCCAGCTGCTCCTGCTCTCTCCTTCTTGTCACCTGGGTAGAAAAATCCACTCATTTCACCAGACAATGTTCTGCTACCTCAATGTCTCCTCCTCCACCCATTTTAGTACCCCAACCGGACTGATGTGCCACGAGTGTAGTCGCAAGTATACAGTGCTCTAGTCCAAGGAATGTAATTTTTCATGCTGATGTCTCCAGGTCTATAGCTGTGGGAATGACGTTATTATCAACGTAGTCCTGGGCGACTGATAATTACCGTCGCTCTCCTCGAATGGCGTCAAACAAAACGGGACTGTGTCACCGCAGGACGCTGCCCATGGTCATTCATTCAAATGTTTTCGGGGAGTTATTTATGTCTGCTTGGTGCTTCGCTAACATATTGCACTTATGTGGCCTTTCTTCTGTTCTTTGACATGTCGGTCCTTACATGTGCAGGCTGATATTCCTTGCGTGGTGGATACGATCGATATATGACGTGTGGGGGGGGTGGCGTTAATTGCCGCGGCACTAGTGGTAGGTAGTTCCTCGGCTTTGTAAGAATGGAATAAAGTGCATGCACAGTTTCTGGCCTTTATCAGAACTGTTCGGAAGATCGGTGGAAGGACATAAAGGAACCTTTTCCAACCAGATTGAACACATTGCGCCATGCAGGGCGCATAGAATCCCTCCTCGGTGAGCGCGGACACATGTTCCTCCCTATTGTCCGCACATGGTTCCGATTTGAGTTGGCGCGGAGAAAGCACACATCGAATTGTCTTGCTGCATGACGCGGAGTCAGTTCCTCCACGTGTGGACTTCGGTTCGCGAGGCAAGCCAGGTGGTAGAACTTCGTGACCAACGACGGTTCCCTACACATGTGGTATGATGGTGCAGTATTGTGGAGGCTGAGATGGTGGTGGTGGTAAGTGGAGGAGGAGGAGGCGGACATTGGCTCAGGGGCAGCAGTTTGACAACGTGGAGGTGAAAGCGGCGTCTTCCTGTCAAAGTCTGTTTGTGTGCCCCTTGGGGGCTGGAAGCACAGATTCTCCCCGCAGTCGGCCGTAATGGCATGTACTGGCCTGACCGTAGTTACAGCTCAGACGTGCTCGCGCTGCCGTGAACTTCGAACAACCGATAGCTCAAGGACTGACCCCCTTCTGTATCTACATATTTTATGCAGTGCTGGTACTGCTTTTGGAAAGAAATAACGGCTTGGACACTCTACATCTCGGCTCGGCACAAGCCATTTTTTCTCTGAAGCGGTTGCCAGAGTCCACCATTTGGAAGGGAGGGACTGCAATACAACAATTGGACAGGAGCACGGTCAGCGTGCTGCACTTTAGGGATGGGGTACGCATACTGTTGTCTGTCTTTGCAATCGCCTCGTACTGAAACGACTGCTCGGCGCCATGAGTATCGAGGAGCAGGAGCATCTGGACCGGGAGATGATGTCGAATAGAGAAACAGTCCTGTTCTGCAGAGGTGGTGGAGCCTTGACTGGCTGAATGATGTCTCAGCCTGTGGGCCAATCGGGCGCTGCTAGCTTGCTGTGCTGTGACGTGGCAGGATGAAGCCCACCACATCTGACCTCGTTTCGCCAGGCTAAAGGATGGTGCGCTTACATGTGTTGACGTGCAGGGGGCGATGGTGGCCAACGTTAGCTTCCATGGCAACGTTTCACTTTGCGACCTAAGATTTACATATACCCAGATTCGGCTCTCCGCGGTGTCTTAGCAAGAACTGCCACACCGCAGATGTATTGGATTTTACCGCAAGCTCCGCACTGAGTGATATGCGCGCCTCGCTGAGTCCTGTGTCTATTTCTTGGAAACCATGCGAAGCGGGTTTTTTACCGTGGACGCTTGGCCTCCGACCCACACTTTTTTTTTTTTGGGGGGTGCTTCTGCTGACTCACGGCCACACGACCCACTTTGTCTGCGCTGCTGCCTGACGCGCAATGCTGACGCCTTTCTCCTTGAACGTTGATGAAGCCCTTGCCTCACCCGGCCTCCCAAGTGCGGCGGCTACATCATATCTATTTGTGTTTTCGTCATGCTGTCCTCATCTATCCAGGTCTTGTTATGCGAGGGGTGGACCCCTGACACTAACATGTCCTCCCATGCGCACTCTCCACTCATCTTATGACTTTGCACCTACTGCAAGAAGCAGGGGGGATAATGGCACCTTATTTCTTCGTGCAAGTAGCTGCTGATGCCCTCTTCAAAAGTGTTCATCGCCTCGCTTACGTCTTGTGGCGCTGAGTCTCCAGTGACCACATTGTAGATCTTGGCTGAGGGACCGGATGGGGACGAGCGGCGGCTGAGTGAAGGTGGAGGGACGCTGGACCGCTCCGCCGGGCCATGCTAACTAAGGGGTTGTGTCTGAGGTTCCTCCGACTCATGGCTGGGGTTGGGGTCTAGATGGTATCTGGAGGAAGAGGCATGGAACCCTAGTCAAACCAATCAAGAAAATCCTTGGTTGCTGAACAAGCACACGGGCCGCTAGGATGACGCGGCAGGAGTGTGGCTCACCGAGCGACCACTCGTGCGACGTGCCCCTTTCTGTGGCTGCGGATGGGCCTGTTCAGGAATGTGTGGGCCATGCACTCGCAGGTGCAGAGCCTGCCACCTCTCTGGAGCATATGTTCGTTCTATAAAATGTACAGAGACACTGTTTGATGATGATATCTTGTATATGATAAATATAACCCTGTGTTTTTGAGCTCGCTCAAATTGAATCACACAGTAACATGTGTTTGGTGTAACCCCAGCTGGATATAATTGAGCTCGTGCGTTCCTACAAATGGCGCAGGAAAAATTTATTGTATGTGCCGTGTAGAAAAAACACTGTGTGTTTTACTAATGTAGAAAGCACAAATAGTCATGTAATTAACCTTCGGACATGGAATTAGCTACAGGAAAAAAGTATATATTTTGCCGTTGGAAAAAGACGGTTTTGTTTTTGTCAGCACACCAGCAAAACAACGACTTAATTAAACCCCTGGATGTTAAATTGGCAAAGAATTGAAGCGCACAAAATAGTAGCTTTGTAGGTGTGCTTACTAATTTGCGTGTGTTTTCTAGCACACAACAAGAGATACAGTTGTAATTAACTTTGCTTGTGAATTAGGTACAGGAAAATTTATATATTTGGCGTGAAAAAAGACGGTTTCTTGGGGATCCGCTCAGCTATGCAACCAGCTGATTACATGACAACAAAACGCTTAATAACCCTGGATGTAAGAAGTTGGCCCAAAGAGAAATAGAGCCACACAAATAGTAGCGTTTGTAGTATGGGCTCATGTAAAAATGCGTGTGTTTCCTAGGCCGCATGCAACAAAGAGAGATAAGGTTGTAATTAACCTTTGCTTGTGCATTAGGCATTGCGGTAGTAAATTTAGTTATATTTTGCGTTGAAGAAAGCGGTTTCTTGTGTAGGTATCTCCTGGCTCAAACAGATACGTCTTATGTTTAACTCTGGATGTAATTGCGCAAAAGTGATGTAGCGCTACGCTCAGATAGTGACTCTTTTTAGTAGTGTTACAATTGGTGTTTTCTACCCACACAGTGCACTACATAAGACAGAAGTAGCTCGACAGCTGCGGTAATTGAAACCGGTTTAGGGCTTGGGTAGAGTAGTCGGTGCGTACAGAAAAATTTATATATTTTTGGCGTTGAAAAAGACGTTTCTTGGGGTCAGACACCAGCAAAACATCGCTTACACTACCCCCTGTAGTGTGAAAATTGCGCCCAAAGCATGAGGCACAAAATAGTAGCTTTGTAGCGTTGTTACATTTGGAGTGTTTTTTCTAGCCACACAAACAAGAGATACAGTTGTAATTTACCTTTACTTGTGAATTAGGCTACAGGAAAAATCGTATATATTTTGGCGTTGAAAAGATGATGGTTGGGTCAGCACACCAGCAAAAGAGACAAACGCTTAATTAAGTCCCCGGATGTAATAATTTGGCAAATAGAATTGTGGCGAGCCAAAAAAATGAATCATGGTATTTGTATTGTAAAAAAACGTGTTTCTTTAAATGAATACAACAGGAACTGGTCTTATGATCAACACTTGGAGTATTTATTGGGGTTTGGATGTATATGCAGCTGCAGGTGGTCGCCATTGTGTGTTTTGTCAGGTCGCGCCAATAGCCCCATAAATATTAGAAATAGAACATTGAAGAGAGCTCTAACGTGTGTCTCTGAGACAAGCTGGACACCCACAGAAATCGCTAGTATAAATATCAATTCTTCTGTAAGGCCTCGTTCACACGGCTTATTTTGCCGCGGAATGTGGGCGGCCGTTACTGCGCGCCTCGGAATTTGCGCTGAGCTAGCGGCGCCAATCCGCTTTCTAATCCTTTTTGCTTAGTTAAAGTTTTAGGCAGCAAATTACGGTCATCCACTCGCTCTTCATAAAGAACAGTGGAATTCCGTCGCTCTCCCGCTCGGCGAAATCCCGCCGCGGGAGAGAAAGTGACATGCACATTATTTCGGGCTCGTAAGAGCCGTAGATAAATGAATTGTCTATGGGGCGGGAGCGGCGACCGCCGCGCCTCCGGTTCCAGTCACCCGTCCGCCCCTTATTAACGGGGATTTGTGAGCTCAATACGACTCACAAATCCGTCGGGAATAAGCCGTGTGAACACGGCCTAAGAGCTATCAGCCGGAGCAGCACCTTCCCTGATCAGTACAGTGAGAGGAGTGTGAGCTCCGGGCGTCGCACCCGGACTTATATAGTGCGGTGACGTCACAGAATCACACCGGTCTCTGATTGGCTTCACCTCTGCACATGTCATGCAGGCTATGCCTTCTTCTCCCAGAGTGTTTTTGCCCCATGTAGCGCCATGTGCTCGCAACCATTTTATCAATCAAAAGCACACTTGTTCACCCGAATACCCCAAAGTTCGACTTCGTTCCGAACCGAAGTTTTCCTGAAATTCTAAACGAATTCCACTTCGTTAGAATCGATTCGCCCATCTCTAGTAATTATATTATTGTACAAACGGGGCAGTATTATAGTAGTAATATTCGTGTACATAGGAGTCAGTATTATAGTAGGAAAATTCTTGTACATAGGGACTTTATGAATAGTAGTTATATTCTTGCACATGGGAGAGTATTATTTTGTTTTTTTGTTTTAATAAATAAGAGGAGCATATTATAGTAGTTATATTCTTGTGTTTAAGACCAGTATTATATTAGGTATATTCTTTTACATAGGTATAGTATTATAATTTAGTATTGAAAGTAAATATATTTTTTTCTATAAGAAGTAGTATCATAGCAATTTTAGAATTGATAGTTGTCACTTCCCTGCACCACTTGAGAACTCAAGCAAAGCCAATAAGCACTAGAGGCCACATGTATGAAAACTGTCTAGGTCTAAAATTCACTTTGTTGCCCATAGCAACCAATCAGAGCGCCCCTCTCAGTTTTCCAGAGAACTATATGAAATGAAAGGGGCGCTCTGATTGGTTGCAACAATGTGAATTTTAGACCTAGACAGTTTTCATATATGTGGCCCTAAATTATTTTAACCCCTTACCGCCACAGCCAATTTTGGTCATTCTGACAGAGCCCCACTTTTTTATATCTGACATGTGCCACTTTATGTAAGAATAACTTTTTGACACAGAGATTTTCTCATTACACATTGTGTAAGTTAGTAATACATTTTGGTCCGAACAATCCTTGTTTATTTGAAAAATATCAAAATATCTTGAAAAATTTGCCATTTTTAAACTTCAAAGAATTATGCATGTAAGACAGATAGTTATTCCACTCAAAATAGTTTCTTACTAGCATCTAGCATATGTCCACTGTAGGTTGGCATCTCCCTCTGTACCAGTTGTTAGTCACTTATTATTGCCACAGTACTTTGTTGACACGACATTAGGGAGCTTAGAAATTTAGTAGTCATTTTTCACATTTTCAAAAAATATTGCAATATAAATTTTTTTAGGTACCAGTCCAGCTCTGACGTGGCTTTGAGAGGCCTGCATGTTAGATAGCTCCATAAACGACTTCATCTAAGAAACTAGACCCCTTAAAGTATTCACAACAGTGTTTAGGAAGTTAGATAGCCCTTTAGGTATTTCACAGAAATTAAAGCAAAGTGGAGGTAAAAGTTCAAAATTCCACTTTTTTCCCGATTTTTTTGTTTTATCCATTTTTACAGGGAAAAGGGAAGGACCGAGGTAA
>JAODAL010060261.1:0-20993 GCA_025379985.1 Phyllomedusa bahiana | reverse complement strand
CTTAAACCTGTTGACCCAAGTTTAAAAAAGTGCGGGAAAAAGGGTTTTGAACCCCATTTTGGAGGGAAATCCCACCAGTTTTTGTTTCTTTTTTTTTTTAATTTGTTTTAAAAAGGGTTGTGTCATAAGGGTTTGCTAGCTATTTTAAAAGATCTTGAAAAAAAGTCATTTTGCAATATGTGTCCTTTAAACGTGTCCTCCTATTCTGTTTTTGACAGCACCATCCCTTGAGCCACTTTGACAATTGTAAAGAACAAATGTCTGTTAAAACCCATTTTTTTTTTAATAGGCCTTGTATAGCTGCATTTCACAGCAACAGCCCCAAAAATTTTCAAAACTTGCCCCTTGAGAAAATTTTGGGAAAATTGTAAAAGAACAAATGTCTGTTAGAAACACTTTTTTATATAGGCCCTTAGTATAGGCATTTCAAAGCAGCATGACCAAAACCATTGACAATGCAAAAAATTTAAAGATGAAGTGAAAAATTGGAAATTTCTTTTTTTTCATAAAACCTTGGGTGTCTTTACGTCTCCCCCCTGAAAAACCCGGGAAAAATTAACTTTTGGGAAAAAAGAAAAAAATTGCAGTAAGAAATGATTTTAAAAAAAAAGTTTTCAAGAGGCCCATTTTTTTTGGGAAGAGGAAGGGGAAAATGGCCCCGGAAAAATCGGTGACCTCGCAATTGGGGCCACAAAATCTCGAGGCCCCCTTGCCTGATTCATTTGATAAAAGTCAAATGATCCACATTATCTGGGGAAAAACCCGGAGGTTTGTCTGTAATGACCCCTAGCTGGCTGAAGGTCCGTCAGTATGACGCTGGTGTGGGGGACAACACCTCTATGGCGTTGCGAGCGAGCTGGGCCATTCTGCTTTTTGGATACCAGAAGTCGATTGGGTCTGGTTATACCCAAAAAAAGGGGTGTTGGATGAGATAGTGTGCACCATGTCTTAAGCCGGTCTCTGTGGTTGTATGTTGCCCTGAATTACATGGTTCGTGAGGTGGTAAATAAAGATTGCCAGAGGCCCCCCATTGGCTCTGCCAAAATGCCTGCTGCTGCCGCTAGGCTGTTTGGGGCACTGTTTGCTATCATTTTGCTGAATTGTTCCAATGGCATTTAAAGAAGTGGCGAAAAAACAGACGTCCCCAGTGATCAATTAGCCGGTCTCCAATTCTTGCTTTTTATCTCTATTTGTTTGGTGGAAGTAAAGTGCTGAGATTTGTTTTGTCCCGGGGTTTGAGTAGGGTGGCCACCCAGAAACTGTTGTTCAGTTTGATGGCCTTAATGCGAGGATCATGTTGGGGGAAAAATGGAGCTCCAAGCACCATGTGAGAGATGGAGCCTTGATTTCCCAAGCCTCGGGTCGAGGGGCACTAGCAATTGATCTTCTATCTTCCTCCTCCCTCAAATTGTGCCAACTCTTTAAAAGGAGGGGACGTCGGTAACGTCGGGTCTAGGAAACCTACCCGCTCCTCCCCGTTTCCTCCGGCACAGCTTCAACAAAAGCCCGAATTGCCTCAGATTATGCCCCTGAGAGCTGAGGCCGCCTTGCACTACCCTGGACCCCGACCCCTCCTAATAAAAAAACCGATAAAATTGTGAAATTTTCGGGGCCTTCGGGGTTTCGACGGAGAGAAAGGCTAATGTCCGCATCTGTGTCGTCTCGTCCTCCGTCGTGGTGGGACTGAGTTTAGGTGCCCAAACAAAACATTCCAGAATAAGATCACCAAATATCTCTACAAGGGCATTGCCCGCACTGTCCATTTGGGGCTTCTTCAAAACTGGAAAGGATGGTGCGGGCCCTTTTCCCCGCTCCACTCTCAGTACTCAACACCCGGGCCCGCACCGCTGTTTTTCAGGCCAAATGTTCATTCATTGGAAAGGGGGATTGCGTTGCTCCCACAATCGCTGGGCATGTGGAGGGTGGAACTCCAGTGTGTTGCCCACGTCTCTTAGATGGTTGAGGGGGAGGCGAGTGACGCTGAAACGAGCCAGGTGGGACAAAGCAGGGTGCGAATGGCAGAAGTGTGAGCTCAGATCGAGCCTCTCTCAAGGTGTCCAACCCAGGAGGCTTTAAAAATTTTCGGGGCGACGGCGACAAAAGGGGTGGCTGTTTGACTGGCCGCTGTACGGCTTGCAGGTCGTCAAACGGGTGCAAGGAAAAGGGGGTTTGGATGGGTCTCTGGTGGTGCTGGGGAAATGGGCAATGGGGAGGCTGAAGCGGAGGTGATCCTTATCTACTGAGAGACATGGGCAGTGAGGTGGTGGGGGCGGAGGAGGAGGAGGCGGAGCAGGGGGTGTGACAGGGGTTTGGGAAAAACCCGGCATCTTTTTGTGGCCCTTTTTTTGGCCCGTGTTCCCTCTATTTCAACTCATGCTTCGCTGCATGTGACTGACTTTGTTGGTGGTTTTTTAAAACCCTAAGTTTCTTCCCTACTGATGGTTTACGGCAAAGGCGGTATTGACATCACGGGGGGGAATAAGGTTTTGCTCAAAAAAAGGCCCCCAGTTTTGAGAGGTCCTGGACCTTTTTGACGGCGATAAGCGAGGAGGGGGTTTTCCGCTGATGTGGCTGGGGGAAATAATCTCGGGACTTGTGGGGGACCGCCCTCCCCCTTTTTGAGGCGGGGGCCGTATGACACACCCCATCGTCTTCCTCCCCGTCCACGATGAAGCGCTCGCAAGCAATTTGTGAAAAGACCACGTTGGATCCGCATGTGTCATCATCATCATCAACCAGGTGACTTCCTCTCCTGCATTCTGCATCCTGGAGTGCGGGTAAAACAAAAGGCATGCAAGGCGTTGCCCACCACCCCGGGTTTTTGCGATTGACCGGCTTCTTGTCTTCCCCTTTTTTTTTTTTTTTTTCTTTTTTTTTTTTTTTTTTAAAATTGTTTTTTTTTTTTTTTTTTTCTGGTTTTTTCCCAATTGACATTTGGGGTGCCTTCGCTTCATGTTGGTGGTGCTGACTGCTGTGCGCCCTTTGTGGCCGTGACTGGGGTGAGGAGGTAAGATTTTTGGATGCGGTTGATTAACCATGAAGAACAGATTTGGCGACGCTGTTGTTATGAGTTCAAGGGCCTGACCCAGGGTGACAGGGTGACGGCTGCAAACCCACGATCCCCGGCTTGCGTGTTGTCGCCGCATGGAAGGGGCACTTCTCTCCCAACCCCTACCTCCATGCCCTCACCCCCCTTTGCTCGCTTACCACCTGCATTTCACTCCATGTTAGAAAAATAAAATTTAAGAAGGTATGGAGGTTTTTGAAGTCTCTTATTGAAAGAACAGAAATCCGCTATTCTTAACCCTCTAATTTCCTACAGTCAACTAGGTTTTGAAACTGAATTGTTTTAGGAATACTGTGAATGCGGCTGGTGGAAAAACCCTAAGACAAAATCACAGTGTTCTTTCCTTCAGTCCCAGGGTTTTTAATGCCGTAGGATAGGAAATTTATATTTTCAACAAAATATCATACAGGGGCTTCTGCGTCAAAATGAGATTCACGAGCCCAAAAAACTATTCAGAAGTTACAGGGAGAAAAAATTTCGTTTTTTGAGCAATGAAAACGAGAACAGTTGCTAGATATTTTTTATCAAATTTTTCGTAATTGGGGGTATTTAAAAAAAAATAGGGGGCCCCACCCCGTGCAATACAGTTTTTATAAGTTTTTTCGGATAACAAACGGTGGTTTTTGCACCCAATAAAAACACCCAAAGTAACTACAAAATTTCTGTATCCAAATTTTAAATACAAGGGGGCTCTTTTGAACAAAACTGTGCCGCCCAAAGTGAAATACGCTACTTAAAAATTATACAGATAAAAAAGGGGGGGGTTTTGCACCTATGAAATTTCACCGATTTTGTAGCAAATTTTGTTTCCCAATTAAGTGCAAGGTGGGTCTTTGAAAAATATGGGCTGCACCAAAATGAAAAACACCTATTTATTTTTTTACGGGGTTATAAAAGGTGGGTTTTGCACCTATGAAATACATCTGCATTTACTGAAATTCTGTATCCCAAAATTTGTAAAGGTGGGTCTTTGAACAAAAACTGGGGGCACCAAAGTGAAAACCCTATTTAAATATTTATACGGTAATAAAAAGGGGGGTTTTTGCACCCATGAAATTCCCTGCCTTACTAGAAAATTTCTGTTCCTAATATAAGTACAAGGGGGGTCTTGAAAAAAATGGGCTGCGCCCCAAAATGAAAAAACCTTTTAAAATTTTTATACGGATAATAAAGGTGGGTTTTCACCAATGAAATCAACAGCAGTTCCCAAAAAAATTTCGTATTCAAATTTAAGTAAAGGTGCCTCTTTGAACAAACTGGGCCCCACCAAAGGGAAATCGCTTTTAAAAGTTATATGGATAATAAAAGGGGGGGTTTTGCCCAATGAAATAAAAACGCGTTACTTCAAAAATTTTTGTATTCAAATTAAAATACAAAGGGGGCTCTTTTAAAAAAACTTGCCCCACCCAAAATGAAATAAGCTATTTAAAAGTTATAAAATAAAAAAGGTGGGATTTGCACCCATGAAATACACCTGCATTTACTAGCAAAAATTTTTGTATCCAATATAAGTCAAGGTGGGTCTTTGAACAAAAGGGCTGTGCCAAATGAAAAAACACCTATTTAAAATTTTTAAGGTAATAAAAGGTGGGTTTTTTCACCATGAAATAACTGCAATTATTTGCAAATTTTTGTATCCAAAATAGTGCAAGGTGGATTTGAACAAAAAAGGGTGACAAAATAAAAGGTACTATTTTACCTCAGGTGCGAGGTGTGCTGGCCAAAAACTGGTTAAAAAAAAAGCCATTTCAATGCAGGTTCAAAGCAGAGTCTGGGCTGCACAATATACACTCTCCTTTCAAAAGCCTGCCTGCCTGTCTGTCTGTGTTCGCCTCAACACCCTCCCCCCCTGCGGCTGTACAGAGCTAGATGTCTCTTTAAAAGTCTCTGTCTAACTAACTAAGAGCTGAAATTCTCAAATCTACCCATGTTCTAATGTTCACAGCTAAAAGCATAGTTGTATGTATGAATAAAGAAGACTGTGTCTCTGAGCTGAGCTGTATTGAGAGAGATCTAGCACACATCCTGCTCTAGTGAGAGACACTGAAACACTGATGATGAACAGGAAACGCTGTTCTATGCAAAACGAAGTCATGTGATTTTTCCAGTCAATGACAACCATACACATCACAGTCATGACGTCGCACACCCAGCTCACCCTGCTCTATGCTCTAAGCTGATTTGCTGGCCGCCAAAATGACAGGAAGCGCCGAAAATGGCGTGACAGTAATAGATTATGCGAAGATTCTCACCTAAAATATCGCGTGAATTTCCGATCAACCTAAAAACCGTGCAGATTTCAACTTTTTTGATAATAATCGCTCATCCCTAATAATAATAATAATAATAATAATAATACATTCTGTCGTATTTAATACACACAAATCACTGACCAAAAATACAAAATGTCAGGGTACCAACAAAATCACATAAAAAATATCCCCAATAAATCTTATACATTATTTCAAACATTAAAAATAGACCCTTTACGATAACCACAAATTTATGTACCCAAAATACAGCTTAAAGATAAATACCTGTCTTAGGGACAAAATACAAAAGAGGGAACAGTGAATGTTTACTCTCTGTACTGTTCACATCACGCATAGGACAATCAGAAGATGAAGACAAATCCTAGTTAAACCTATAATCCTCCCGCTACAAAATTCCTATATCTGTTCCCTATCAAATTGTGGGGTCATCGCCCCGACAAGGACGACCCCACTCAAGATTACTGTCCCTTAAGGCCCCTGGTATCACCATTACTGAATAAAGTTTATAGGTCACCAGGCCCATAACCAGACAGCAAGAGAAAGGATAACTATCCACCAAAAACAAAAAAAAGAAGAACTTCTTTACTGTCACAATTAGCACCGCGTTCTCTGCCTTGAACCATTGGCATGCCCGTGTCTCCGGTGTCTCTGCTGCTGCTCCCAGTTCTGGAGTTGTGGAAGCCTGTGTCCCCGCTACTTTTTACTCACCTGCCAAGGCTCCTGTCTGTATTGTAGCAGATACAAGTCTGCTATTCTTCCTCCGGCTCCCTGGTGTCCCATTCGCGCATGTGCTCCCTCTAGGGGTGAGTGCACGACACTGTTCTGACACTTAAAGGAAGAGTGTATTTATCTTTTTGGTGTATTTCGGGTGTATAAGTTTGTGATTATCATAAATCGGCTATTTTTAATGTTTAAAATAAAGTATATTTTGGGGATATTTTGTTTTCTGTGATTTTGTATTCTACACTCCTCTACATCAATTAAGAACTGCTGTGTCGGTGCCAAGTTTCATATATTTCGCCCTAAATATCTAAAATTGCAGCAGAAAGGCTGCAAAATATTGCCTACATCAACGTACATGTCTCAGATGGATTTTTTATTGGGTTAATCATTGGTTTACTATAAAACAAAGAAAATAATGGCACCTAATCAGGCCTAAAATAGTGAAAAGACTGCAATAGTATCTTGTGTTGCAAAAAAGCATTTGACAATGTGGTCTAGTCCTGGCTCATCCAGAAGTTACTAGCCTTTGGATATAGTGAAGGGTTTTATTGATTTGATAATACTCTATATACAATTGAAAAGAGCATTGGACTTGAGCTTCTTTGGCCTACCAGAGGAAATTTTTCAATGCCCACCTTTTATCTATACAAGCCTTGTGCATGGCTACTTTTAAGTACTCCTTGGAAATCTACTTTAAAGGGAACCTGTCACATAGGTTGTGCCCCCCTTGCTGAGGGCAGCACAAGCTAGTGTCAGACCTGCTGTTCCCAGAACTGTGTCCCTTATTCTGTAAGATGCAGCAGTTTTAGAGCATTTACCCTCAAATCTTATTAATGAGTAGGTGTTAGCTCCACCCACCAAAGGCTAGCTCTGCCCACTGACAGTTATTCACATGTTTCTGCCTATTCAAAGTAATAGGTTTGTCAGTTGAGGTGGGCGGGGATAGTCTCAGGTGGGCGGGGTTTGAAAAAAAACTGACACTCTGAAGGACTCTTCAAATGACTCTTCTGGCTGAAAACTGAAGATTTGAGCATTAAATACACAGAAACTACAGCATCTTACAGAATAAGGGACACAGCACTGGAAACAGCAGGTCTGACACTAGCTTGTGCTGTCCTCAGCCAGGGGGGCAAAAACTATGTGACAGGTTCTCTTTAAAACAATGTTTGCACTGCCGGGTTTAAAAGAATATCTGGTGATTTGGGGTGACATGTATGAAACTTGGCGTGATGAGGCCATTGATTGTGTTCGTTTTCCACTGAAAAAATGCGCCTGAATATATGAAAGTGGTGAATTTGTACTCATAAATGGTGCCTAATGTTTGAGACACATCACATCTGTGTTGGGCGAGCCATGGAACTTTGGCATATTAGTAATGCGTCAAACATGCATTAATAATACGGCAAACATGTGTATTTGACCTATAGCAATAGCTTTCACACCACAGGTCTTGCTGAAACTTGTGATGCAACATGCAAGATCACTACCATAGTTTCTATTCACTGACATGCTATTTTAACAGTTTTAATTTTATTTCTAGTCTGCTGTGATGTGTTTGCAATCACTGATAATACTGCACTAACTCTGTAAATATACGGTTGAGAACAGGATTTATGGCAGATGCTGTAATGGTTAAATTAATTTATATTATTTAATTTTAAATTTATTTTAGATTATATTAATCTTACAATTGAAACCAAAAGTTTACATACACTGTATATCAAGACACATATGCATGTTTTTCTCATTATCTGACATGAAATTGGAATAAACCTTACCCGTTTTAGATCAAGTAGGAAACAAAATTATTTATATTTGCCAAATGCCAGAATAATGAGAGAGAGAGAATTTTTAAGGCATTTTTATTACCTTCTGCAAAGTAAAAAGTTTACATACATTTCATTAGTATTTGGTAGCATATCCCTTAAAATGTATGGCTGGGGTCAAACATTTTGCATATCCTTCCACAAGCTTCTCACAATAGGTGGTATGAATTTTGGCCCATTTCTCTAGAGAGAATTGGTATAACTGAGCCATGTTTGTAGGTCACCTTGCTCACACCTGCCTTTTCAGCTTTGGCCATAAATTTTCAAAAGAATTGAGATCAGGGCTATGTGATGGCCACTCCAAAATACTGACTTGGTTATCCTTAAGCCACTTGTAACCAGTTTGGCAGTATTATTCTGGTCATTGTCCATCTGAAAGACCCATTTCCACCCAAGCTTTAACTTGGCTGATGTCTTGAGATGTTGCTTCTATATATTGCCACATAATCTTTTTTCCTCGTGCTGCCATCTATTTTGTGAAGTGCACCAGCCCCTCCTGCAGCAAAACAACCTGACAACATGCTGTTGTCACCCCTGTGTTCCACAGTTGGGATGGTGTTCCTAGGCTTCCAAGCTTCTCCTTCAAACTTAATGATGGTCATTATGGCCAAACAGTTCAATTTTAGTTTTGTCAGACCACAGGACATGTCTCCAAAAATGTAGTTCTTTGTTCCTGTGTGCATTTGCAAACAATAATCTATCTTTTACATTATATGTTTCTTTTGGATTAATGGCTTCTTCCTGGCAGAGTGACCTTTCAGTCCTTGTTGATACAGTACCTGTTTCACTGTGGATAATGACACGATCTTACCAGTTTCCACCAGCATCTTCACAGGGTCTTCTGCTTTTGTTCTTGGGTTGATAAGCACATGTTGGATCAAAGGATGTTCATCTCTGAAACAGAACTCGTCTCCTTCCTGAGCGGTATCATGGCTGGACATTCCCATCTTGTTTGTAGTTGTGTACAATTGTTTGTATGGACGAACGAGGCACATTTAGGTATCTGGAAATTGATATCTTTAGACTTTCCCATGATGTTACACACAGAAACAGTGCATTTCTGATGTGAATGAAAATCCATCCACGTATGTGTCTCTAACTCAGATGTTGCCAATAAATCTATCAGAAGCTTCCAAGGACATTACATCATCATATGGGCTGTCGCAAATTGTTTAACCCCTTCACGAACCTAGATGTATGCATACGTCCAGGTCGTTTGGGGGTTCACGCCCCTGGAGGTATGCATACGTCCTCTAAAGCAGAGTTTGCGCGATCGGCACGGGTGTCAGCTGTATATTACAGCTGACATCCCGCTGCGTCGGCCTCGACCCGCGATCACTCCGGGGGGGGCGGTTAACCCCTTAATTATCGCGACCATCGGGTCGCAATAAATAAGAGAGACGCAGGAGGAGATCGCTCCTCCTGCGTCTCTGTCGGCGACAGCAGCACACGATCGTGCGGCTGCTGTGTGCTGACAGACAGCAAAGAAGGCATAGATGCCTTCCGGGTTGTCTGTGACGTCATGATTAGTGTTGAGCGATTATTATCGACAAAGTTGAAATCGGCACGGTTTTTATGTTGATCGGATTTTTTCGATCACGCGATAATTTAGGTGAAAATCTGTGCATAATCTATTAATATCGCGCCATTTTCAGCGCTTCCTGTCATTTTGGCGGCCAGCAAATCAGCTTAGAGAATAGAGCAGGGTGAGCTGTGTGTGCGACGTCATGACTGGGATGTGTATGGTTGCGATTGGCTGGAAAAATCACATGACCTCGTTTTACATAGAACAGCCCTTCCTGTTCAGCATCAGTGTGTGTCAGTGTCTCATAGGAGTAGGACGTGTGCTCGGTCTCTGTCCAAACAGCTCAGCGAAATTGTTCTATTTGTTCACACAGACAGCTATGCTTTTAGCTGTGAACATTAGAACTTAGGTAGATTAGAGATTTGCAGATTTTAGGTACTTAGGCTGAGAATTTTAAAGGAGCATCTAGCGCTGTAAAGTCACGGGGAGGAGCGGGGGGGAGAGGGGAAGGCGAAGACAGACAAGCTCTTTAAAGGATAGTGGATATTGTGCAGCCCAGACTTTGTTTAGACATTGCAGTGCAATGGCTTTTGATAAACAGTTTTCTGGTGAACTATTACTTGAATGTTGGGCAGCCTGAACTTATATTAGGATACAGATCTTTTCTAGTAACTGCAGGTGTATTTTATAGGTGCAAAACTCCACTTTTATTATCTGTATACATTTCAGATAGGTGTTTTTTCACTTTGGCGCAGTCCAGCTTTGTTGATAGAGGCACCTTGCGCTTAAATTTGAATACAGCAATTTTGTAGTCACCACAGGTCTATTTGATAGGTGCAAAACTCCACTTCTATTATCCATATACATTTCAGATAGGTGTTTTTTCACTTTCAGCTTTGTTGATAGAGGTAGTTTGCACTTAAATATGAATATAGCAATTTTGTAGTCACTGCCAGTGTATTTGATAGGTGCAAAAAATACCTTTTATTATCCGTATACATTTCAGATAGGTGTTCTTTTCACTTTGCGCAGTCCACTGTTTTGATAGAGGTACCTTGCACTTAAATTTGAATACAACAATTTTGTAGTCATTGCCGTGTATTTGATAGGTGCAAAAAATACCTTTTATTATCCGTATAACATTTCAGATAGGTTTTTCACTTTGACAGGCCAGCTTGTTCATATGTAAATTTGAATACAGCAATTTGTAGTCACTGCCGTGTATTTGATGGGTGCAAAAAATCCCTTTTATTATCCGTTACATTCAGATAGGTGTTTTTTACTTTGACGCAGGCCAGCTCATTCATTTTGTTAAAGTTGAATATAGCAATTTTGTTGTCACTGCCGGTGTATTTGATAGGTGCAAAAAATACCTTTTATTATCAGTATACAATTCAGATAGGTGTTTTTTCACTTTGGCGCAGGCCAGCTTTGTTGATAGAGGCACCTTGCACTTAAATTTGAATACAGCAATTTTGTAGTCACTGCCGGTGTATTTGATAGGTGCAAAAAATACCTTTTATTATCCGTATACATTTCAGATAGGTGTTTTTTCACTTTGACGCAGGCCAGCTTTGTTGATAGAGGCACCTTGCACTTAAATTTGAATACAGCAATTGTGTTTTGAAGGGATTTGAGAATAGCTGTGATTTGCCGTTTTTAAAAAGAGACTTTCCAAAACTCTTCCATACCTTCTCAAATTTTTCTCTTTCTGAAATGGAGCGAAATGCAGGTGGTAAGCGAGCAAAGAGAGGGTAGGACATGGAGGTAGAGGTATGAGAGAAGGTGCTCCTTCCAGTGCTGGCGACAACACGCATGCCAGCGGATCGTCGGTTGCAAGACCGTCAGGCCTGTCATCGCTGGGTCAGGGCCCTGTGAATCTCAATAACGAACAATCTGCCAATCTGATCTTCAGTGGTTAATGCAACCTGCATCCAGCAGTCTTACCTCCTCGTCCTCCCAGTCACGGCCACAAATGTCGTCATCAGCATTATCAGCATCCGTCCAACATGAAGCGAAGGCAGCCCAAATGTCAACTCGTGTACCCACCACTGTGGATAATCCATTTTCTGAAGACCTCTTTGATGACAAAATGCGGTTGGGGTCAGAAGGCATGTTAAAAGATCAAGAGGCCAAAGAGGATGATTTTCTCTGCTCTGACCCCCAGTTACTGATGCCATCAGAGGAGGAGAAGGAAGCCGGTCAATCGGCAAAAATCCCGGGCGGTCGGCAACGCCTTGCAGTGCCTCTTGCTTGTAGCCCGCAGCTCCAGGATGCAGAATGTCAGGACGAGGAAGTCACCTGTGTTGATGATAATGATGATGAGGATGACGACATTGCGGATCCATCGTGGTCTTTTCCGCAGAATTCGCTTGCGAGCGCTTCATCACTGGACGAGGAGGAAGACGATGGGGTAGTGTCAATACGGGTCCCGCCTCAAAAAGGGAGAGGGCGGTCGCAGAAGTCCGCTGATAAGATTCCGCCAGCCACGGTCAGCGGAAACCCCGCTCCTTGCTTATCACCGTCAATAAGGTCCAGGACCTCTAAAGCCTGGGCCTTTTTTGAGCAAGCCTCTGATTCACCCAGCGATGTCATATGCCGCCTTTGCCGTAAGCGCATCAGTAGAGGCCAGAATCTTAGGTGTTTAACCACCACCAACATGTCTAGTCACATGCAGCGAATGCATGAATTGAAATGGAGGCAACACTTGGCCAAAAAAGGCAACACCGATGCCGGGCTTCCAACCACTGTCACACCCTCTGTCTCCGCCTCCTCCGCCACTACGAAGCAGTCCTCAGCTGCCCATGTCTCTCGGAGTCATGATCAGGGATCAGCCTCCGCTTCAGCCTCCACTGTCGCCCGAGTACCACCAGCACCACCCGAGGACCCATCTAACCCTTCTCCTTCCGCCAGTATGACGACCTGCATTCCGCACAGCGGCCAGGCTAGCAGCCAGCCTTCTGTCTTCCAGGTTTGGGAGCAGAAGAAACACTTTAACCCAAACCATCCCAAAGCCAAAAGCCTGAATGTCGGCATTGCCAGGCTTTTGGCCTTGGAAATGTTGCCTTTCCGTCTGGTGGACACAGATGGGTTCCACCACGTCATGGCCCTTGCCTGCCCCCAATACCAGATGCCGAGCAGGCATTTCTTTGCCAGAAAGCCGTCCCTGCCCTGGCCAGCCACGTGTCATCTAAAAATTCAAGCGCGTTGTCTGCATCTGTGTCCGGAAAAGTCCATCTCACCACCGACACATGGACTAGTAAGCACGGCCAAGGCCGCTATATCTCTGTGACAGCTCACTGGGTGAGCTGGGTGGATGTCTCTGGGGGTGACGGTGGCTCTCAGGCTCGGCGCACGCTCTTCAAAACCGCAGAGATGGTGCAGGGCTCTTTCCCCCAAGGTCCTCTGGTGGCATCATGTGCCCAGAGAAACCAGGCCGTGTTGAAATTAATCTGTCTTGGAGACCATCCACACACAGGTCAGGAGCTGTGGACGGCTCTCCGCAACGAGACCGAGCGCTGGCTGGGTGACAAGAACCTTGTGCCAGGCAAGGTGGTGTGCGATAACGGGCAAAATCTGCTGGCCGCCCTTAAGATCGGTAGGCTGGAGCACATCCCTTGCCTGGCACATGTCATGAACCTCGTCGACCAGAAATTTCTAAAGCGCTACCCGGCTCTGGACTGCCTGCTGAGGAAGGCTCGAGGTCTGAGTTCGCACTTCCGCCGTTTGCACCCTGCTTCGTCCCGCCTGGCTGCGTTGCAGCGTCAGCTCGGCCTCCCCGTCAACCGTCTCATTGTTGACGTGGCAACACGCTGGAATTCCACCCGACACATGCTCCAGCGATTGCGGCAGCAGCGCTATGCCAATACGCAGTACGAAGTGACACATGGGCCCGACAAGCAGCGGTGCGGACTTCGGGGTGTTGAGCCACCGAGAGTGGAGGCAGGTGAAAAAGCTCTGCACCATCCTTGCCAGTTTTGAAGAAGTCACCAAAATGGTAAGTGCGGACAATGGCCTTGTCAGCATGAACATTGTGGTGATCTTAGTTCTGGAACGATCGTTGGACACTCTGAAACAACAGACCCCGCCAGCGACAGAGGAGGAGACGCATTATCTCCAAAAAATTGGGAATCTCGCAAGAGAACAGAGAGTGACTTCTGATCACTATATTTACTATTTTGCCGTAGACAAACTTAAACTCTATCAGTTCTCTATCTATAAAACACTAAAACTTAACTTTTATTATATATAACTCTTAACCTCTATACACACTATTTAAAAACCTGATCTCTCACCTCATCATTTAACCCTTTTTTGCTTCTGAAAGAGGGAATAACTCCCTTTCTATTATCAAGTCTGGTGGAGCACCACCTATTAACAGGAGAGCCTTATATCTATAGCAAATTACTAACTCCAGTA
The DNA here is from genome assembly GCA_025379985.1 of Phyllomedusa bahiana. Lineage (NCBI taxonomy): Eukaryota > Metazoa > Chordata > Amphibia > Anura > Hylidae > Phyllomedusa > Phyllomedusa bahiana. Next base: position 7,160 of record JAODAL010060261.1, on the reverse strand, counting down.
AGGGATCCCAAACCTACCACCTGGGCAATCATCCCCAATCTCATGGACACTGAACAAATAAGGCCCCCTTGCAACACTCCTGGACGGAATCCACTTTTCATAGAGAACAGTGGATTCCGTCGCTCCTTCCCGCTCAGCGAATCCGCCGGGCGGGGAGAAAGTGACATGCACATCATCCAGACGCAATACGCGCTGTGGATAATGGAAGTCTATGGGGCCGCGCCCCCGCCCCGCCCCTTATTCAAGCCAGAATTGCGAACGCAATCCGGCTCGCAATTCCGTCTCGCATAAGCCGTGTGAACCGGGGCGATAACTCTGTGTTGCGCTGTTCCTCTAATATTCCTTGTAAAAATATATTCCTGAATCCATAAGGTGGATGATACCATCATTCCAGTTTTCAAAGGGGTGTGTCCCTGCACACACTGTGAACACTGATTGGACAATGTCAGACTGTGCAGGGACACACCCTCAATTAATACCACCCACCAAGGACTGTTCCTTGGGGTGGTTAGGACTAGAGATGAGCGAATTTCTCAAAAAAATTAGATTCGCCTGATTAGTCGAATTTTCCCCCAAAATTCAGTTTTTTCTGAATTAATTTGTGATGAATTGCGTTAAAAAACAGCTATTTCCTGTCTGCAGCGATCCTGTATGGTGTTGTAGAACATTGGGCCATGCTGAAATATGCATAGGGAGCGTGATTTGGTATAGAAACAATGCTGTGATTTAGTATGACACACAGATGACAGCCACCGCTATTAGAATCACTTCACACTTCACTTATCTGGGCAAATAACTGAAGTGGGAACACAGCCTGACAAGGTAATGTCAGCGCCAGCTAGAAAGAACTGAGCTGAGGGCCAAGATCCTACTATAGCGTCAAAGAACACACTCCTTTTACACCGACATCAGATGATTCCACAGATTATAACAGAACCTGTTCTGTTAAACACTGATACATGAAAGAGTGGGGAGGGCGTCTGCAGTAATTTTGCATTGACGTCACTGATCATTTTGCCCTTCCTTTCATCCGTCAGTGTCCGCTTTCAATCGGTCAATAATCAATCAGTATTACGAAAGCCTAAAAGAAACAGGAGTTGATCTAAAACAGAGATAACGAGTAAATGGAATATTTGCATGTCTTCTGTGTTCCCTACAGATTGAACCGGTAGGATTTCAGACGTGTGTAGGGCAGAAATACACACACTCGATTTGACATAGAGTTCCTCACAAAAAGTGAAAAAATTAACTCTTTGCACAGATAGCAATATCCCAAAATAAAAAAAAAAACACTGGTTCAGAAACAGGTGTGTACATGAGTTACACCTGTGTATTTGAAAGGTATTTCACTCCAGTAACTCTAAAATCAGAAGTATTTCGAACAGAGTGCAATCTAGTGCTGCTACAGAGAGATGCTTGTGCATACGAGACAATTGACAAGTAGCAGAATTTAACATGCCTGCCCTTTATAGGACTATGACATCACAGAAGCTGGCTGGCTGATGATTGGCTGCATGCCTGCATATAATGTCATTGAGGGCGCTTCTTTCTTTCTCCCATAGTTCTTTGCCCCAAGTCATACCATGTGCTTGCGTCCATTTTCGAAAAAAACGATTAGTCACCATGAATCGCCAGGAAATTCGTCTTCGTTCAGAATCTAGATTTTCCTGAAATTCTAAACGAATTCCACTTCGTTAAAATCGATTCGCTCATCTCTAGTCAGGACGGGCAGGATGGGCAATCTCCCGGAGCGCCGAGTGCATTGAATGGGGTAGGGGTGCCATGGGTGGTCCTGAGCTCTAGCCAACCCAAGAAGAATCCCTATTATGCTGGAGGTTTGTGCAAACTTTCAGAGTCTTCAATAAGCTGAAGTACCCAAGATGACATCACTGTCACATGACTCTTGCCTCTCAGGTCCTTCAGCTCCAGCAGCTCTGGCCATAGAGGAGCCGGGAGAGATGTACAATGGATATACACACTCACATACACATTTATCCACACATACACAAACTCACATACACATATATACACTTACAAAAACAGTCCCTTATCTTAAAGTGGGACTTGCCACACTTGCTATAATCGAAGGTAAGACACAGTAGACAGGGGTGTCACTAGAAGGTTTTATCCGGGGCATGTACCCCGGATAAAACTGCCGGTGCCCCAAACCTCGCTGGCTCCAAGGTCGCTGCACTGGGTGGGGAGCACCGACGGTCTCTTCAACTGTATGTGTGTCCTCTGGAAGCACATACAGTTGAGGGCATCCATGGAGTAGAGAGTGAGCCCTCCAGAGAATCCGGCACAGGCGGTGTGAGGGTGTCATCACGATGCCTGCGCGGCTTGGTGACATCACGCCGCCTGTGCCGGGTAGAAGACAGAGAACAGCGCAAGCTGCAGGGAACAGGAGGAAAGGTGAGTACTGTTATTTTTTTTTTTTTTAATATGCCCTAATACCTACATATCTATACTGGGGGCCCTATTACCTACCTGTCTATCCTGGGGCTCTGTTACCTGCCTAGATATACTGGGGGCCTTATTACCTGCCTATTTATACTGGGGGCCCTATTACCTGCCTATCTATACTTGTGGCCCTATTACTTGCCTAGCTATACTTATCTATACTGAGGGCCCTATTACCTGTCTATGTATACTGGGGGCTCTATTACTTATCTATGCAGGGGGGCCCTCTTACCTATCTATATGCTGGGGGACCTATTACATACTTATCTATACTGGGGGACCTATTACCTACTTACCTATACTGGGGGCCCTATTACCTACCTACCTATCTATTTTGGGGGCCCTATTACATACTTATATATATATACTGAGGGCCCTACACTATTACTACCTGTCTGTACTGGGGGCTCTATTACCTACCTATCTATACTGGGAGCTCTATTACCTGCTTAGATATATTGGGGGCCCTATTACCTGCCGATCTATACTGGAGGCCCTATGACCTGCCTATCTATACAGGGGGTCCTATTACCTATCTATGCTGTGGGCCCTATTACCTATCTACAGTTGAAAGCAGAAGTTTACATGCACCATGTAAAAAGACACATATGCATGTTTTTCTCACTATATGACTATATGTCTTTTCATATAGTTTATGTAAACTTCTGGTTTTAACTGTCCATACTAGGTTTCCTATTACCTACGTATCTATATAGGGGCTCTATTACCTATCTATACTGGGGACTCTATTACCTGTCAATCTATACTGGAAGCTCTATTACCTATCTAACTATACTAGGGGCCTTATTACCTGCCTATATGTAGTGGGGGCCCCATTACCTACTTATCTATACTGGGGGCCATATTACCTATCTATACTGGGGGCCCTATTACCTACTTATCTATACTGGAGGCCCTATTATCTTCCTATGTATACTGGGGGTCCAATTACCTGTATACGTATACTGGGGACCCTATTACCTGCCTATCTGTACTGGGGGCCCCATTACCTACTTATCTATACTGGGGGCCCTATTACCTATCTATACTGGGGGCCCTATTACCTACTTATCTATACTGGGGGTCCTATTACCTGCCTATGTATACTGTGGGTCCGATAACCTACCTATGTATACTGGGGCCCTATTACTGGCCTATCTATACTAGGGCCCCTATTACTTGCCTATCTATATTGAGGGCTCTATTACCTGCTTATCTATACTGGGGGCCCTATTACCTGCCTATCTATATTGGGGCCGTATTATTTGTAGATGTATGCTGGGGACCCTATTATCTGCCTATTTATACTGGGGACTCTATTACCTGTTTTTGTATACTGGGGACCATATTACCTATCTGCCGACTGGGGGTACTTTTACCCATCTTCCGACTGGGAGACCCGCTATTATATTTATACCGATTGGGGGATGCAACTATCTGTTTTATCTGGGGGACCCTATTACCTATCTACAGACTGGGGCCCTGTTACCTATCTACAGACTGGGGGACCCTATTATCTGTATACCTGCTGGGGGACCCTATTACCTATCTACAAACTGGGGGCCCTATTACCTATATATTAAAATACTGGGGGACCCTATTATCTATATATCTACCTACTGGGAAAAATAGAACATATATTCTTACCTACTGGGGAACATATAACCTTTAAACCTACCTATTGGGGGACATATAACCTATAATCCTGTTGCGAACGGCGCCGCAGCCCACAACTCGGGCTGCGGGCGCCGTCGCAGCTCTGTCGGGGCCCCCGCTACTGGGACGAGTGCCACCGCTGCCCGTGTGTCGGGCGACGGGCGCACTCGTCCCCCTGCGCCGGTACTCACCTGGCCGTGCTCCAGTCTCTCAGCAGTCTCCTGCTGCTCGGCGCGCACGTCCCCATGCTTTAGGGCGCGCACGTGCCGGCTCTGTGAAATTTAAAGGGCCAGAGTGGCATAATTGGCTAATTACCGGGCGCTGCCTCTATATTACCTGGGCACTTCCGCCCACTCGCTGACGGATTTTAGTGCCTTTGCCTATAGAGAAAGCGTTTCCTGAAGTCTTGTTCTGATCTTCCATGTACCATACCGTTTGCCTCCGTATCCTGACCACGATCCTCTGCCGCCTGTCCTGACCTTCCTGCCTGTCCTCGACCACGAACCTCTGTCGCCTGGCCTGACCTTCTGCCTGTCCCCGACTACGAGCCTGCTTTACGATTCTGTACCACGCTATACCTCGGCTGCCACCTCAAGCAAGTCGCGTCAGGGGTAGCAACCTGGTAGACTCCTGCCGCAGCAAGTCCATCCCGCTTTGCGGCGGGCTCTGGTGAAAACCGGGACCTACTTAGACTCCGCTCCCTGGCGTGGCTTACACCATCACTTGCTGTGGTCCAGTGGATCCACTTCTACGACCGGGACCGTAACAACAACTACCTACTGAGAAGACCTGTCTACCTACCTACTGGGAGGAGGTCTATAAACCTACCTAATGCCGACCTATAAAGGAACAATGGCTGACTCCTCATCCCCCACTGCATGCACCTGGATTTTCTATCATAGAAAAGCCAGTTGCTGTGGGGTGCGGCGTCGCCATGCTTTCCTGTATAAACGCCCACTAGGAAGGGAATTAAAAACCCGCCAGGTAGGTAGGTATATAGATGCTGGAAAAGTAAGGATTCTAAAATGTTTGTGTGATAAATTCTGCAGAGAGGAATTGTGGCCGGGAGAATTCATCATGACAGTCTGGGCCGGATGGAGAAGAGAAGGGGAAGTAAACGACTCCGATCAGAAAGGACGTCTCCTGTGAGTCACTATATGTAACTTCAGTGTAATCACTTACATTTCTTCAGAGCGCCTACATACAACTAGTATCTACCACTATATGGTCCCTGTATGGTTTTAATATACTATACGTCTTCAGAGCCTGTGTACAACTGACACACATATGGTGGTCACATTTTGCCATGGTCTGGCAGAATTATTTGATCCTTAAAGGGAACCTGTCACGTAGGTTATGCCCCACTTGCTGAGGACAGCACAAGCTAGCGTCAGACCTGCTGTTTCCAAAGCTATGTCCCTTATTCTGTAAGATGCTGTAATTTTAGAGCATTTACCCCTCAAATCTTATTCTTGAACAGGTGTTAGCCCTGCCCACCAAAGGCTAGCCCCGCCCACTGACAGTTATTCACATGTTTCTACCTATTCAAAGTAATAGGTTTATCAGTAGATGTGGGTGGGGCTAGCCTCAGGTGGGCGGGGTATGAAAAAACTGACTCTTTAAATTACTTTTTTCTGGCTGAAAACTGCAGATTTGAGCACTAAATACTCGAAAACTACAGCATCTTACAGAATAAGGGACACAGGATTGGAAACAGCAGGTCTGACACTACCTTGTGCTGTCCTCAGCAAGGGGGCATAATCTATGTGACAGCTTCTGTTTAAGTTGTAATTGTTTTGGGTCTTGGTTTTGTAGCTTTTTTAGTAACAATCAATCGTCTGGTATATTTGCTCCATGTATAGGTGTATTATTAGGTGATTGTTATTTATAAGATATTAGCTTGTCACACGTAGGTGAGTGCTTTGAAAAGCAAATTTGTCAGTGCTGATTTTCATTGTACAGTGACTACTGATGCGATGGACACTATCTATGGGGAATACGCATACAATTAGTGACAGGAACATCATTTTTTTTCTCTGTAAAAGTACATGCTGCAGTTCACAATGTGGCATGAAAAATGCTGTGTGAACACAGCCCTACCGAGAAAAATGTAACAGAAAGGGCCCAGACCCCAGATGTTCTACGACCCTAGCAATGCCCCTGACTGTAGATGTGCCTATTTACATAAATATATATAACACTGGGGGAGGGGTGTAATCCATGTGTGAGTAAAAAAATCTACCACAGGTCAGTGTTGAGTACATGTTCTAATCGTATGGGTGCACAATCTGCATGCTGGGACATGTAGCTCCCTGGCAACTGCTATGGAACAACAAGTACCAGCATGGCACAGTAGACATCCTTCAAAACTAAGCACTAAACACTGGCCTGTGGTAGATTTTTTTACCCACACTTGGATTACACCCCTCCCCCAGTGTTATATACATGTACTAATCTGATTTTTCTAGTAGGAAGGGTGTAGAATGTACAATGGCAATATTGTTAGTCCAAAAATAAGTATTTTGCCTTCTTCTGGTCACACCCGTCGACTACCAGTATTACTAAAGAAAAAAAACATAATTTAAAATTATATAAAAAAATAACATATACTGAAAAAAGGTAATAGAAAAAAAGAAAATGTATAATCAGGAAGGGGGGGGGGGGGGTAAACAACCCAGACAGAAACTGTTCAGTAGTGATGTGATGTGTCACATGGTAGCATGACATGTTAATGAGGGTGTGGCTGCACCCAGTTGACAGGTTCAGTAATACATTTCTAGGAAGAATAATAGAAGAACAGCACAACACAGAGGTATATTAACATTTCTCAAAAATATGTTAATATATTCAGTATTGTGTATCAATGACAGTAGTGTGATAAGACGTAATGATGTATGCTTTAGAAATTACTGTATATTTGCAGGAGGATATACTATAATATTCTAAATGTAAAAAAAAAAAGAAAAAAGGAAAAGAAATTATACATATGTGGAAAAAACTGTTCCGTAACCCCTTTTTTTGCCCTTCAATTCCATTTTTTTTAA
>JAODAL010060260.1:0-20993 GCA_025379985.1 Phyllomedusa bahiana | reverse complement strand
CCCGAGGGTCGGACCCCCCCCCCCGGCTCCGCCCCTGCCCTCAAAAATTGTACGGTCCTTTTTGGGTGGGTTCTCCGAGGTGGCGCAGAAGCTTTTGGACCAGATGTCTGGTGAGACGCTTTTAGTCATCTGTGGAGCCACATGTATGGAAACTAAGTCTAAAACACACTTTGTTGCCCATAACAACTAATCAGAACCCATAGCAACTAATCAGAACCATAGAAACCCTAATCAAACCCTTTAGCAACTAATCAGAACCCATAGCAACTAATCAGAACCCATAGCAACTATTCAGAACCAATAGCAACTAATCAGAGCCCATAGCAACTAATCAGACCCCATAGCAACTAATCAGAGCCCATAGCAACTAATCAGAGCCCATAGCAACTAATCAGAGCCCATAGCAACTAATCAGAGCCCATAGCAACTAATAGAGCCATAGCAACTAATCAGAGCCCATAGCAACTAATCAGAGCCCATAGCAACTAATCAGAACCCATAGCAACTAATCAGAACCCATAGCAACTAATCAGAGCCTATAGCAACCAATCAGAACCCATAGCAACTAATCAGAACCCATAGCAACTAATCAGAGCCTATAGCAACCAATCAGAACCCATAACAACTAATCAGAACCCATAGCAACTAATCAGAGCCCATAGCAACTAATTAGAACCCATAGCAACTAATCAGAGCCCATAGCAACTAATCAGAGCCCATAACACAATCAGAACCCATAGCAACTAATCAGAACCCATAGCAACTAATCAGAGCTTATAGCAACTAATCAGAGCTTATAGCAACTAATCAGGGCCCATAGCAATCACCCAGAGCCCAAAGCAATTAATCAGAGCTTATAGCAACCAATCAGAGCCCATAGCAACCAATCAGATCCCATAGCAACTAATCAGAGCTCATAGCAACCAATCAGAGCCCATAGTAACCAATCAGAACCCATAGCAACTAATCAGAACCCATAGCAACTAATCAGAGCGCCCCTTTAATTTCACATAGTGCTCTGGAAAATTTAAAGGGACGCTCTGATTAGTTGCTATGGGCAACAAAAACAGTTTTAGACCTTGACAGTTTTCATACATGTGGCCCTTCATTTCTAGTCAATGAGGTCCCCGGGATCATAGTCACCTGCGGACGGTCCCCGGGACCACAGTCACCCGCGGCCGGTCCCTTGGATCACAGTCACCCGCGGCCGGTCCCTGGGCGACCACAGTCACCCACGGTGGTCCCTGGGGACCACAGGTACCCGGGCCGGTCTGGCGACCACAGTCCCCGGCGGGCCGGTCCTTGGGATCACCAGTCACCCGCGGCAGGGTTCCCTTGGATCTCAGCTCACCCGCGGGACAGGGCCCTGGGACCACAGGTCCACCCGCGGGCCCGGTCCTATTGGACCACAGTCAACCCGTGGCCGTGTCCTTGGGACCACAGTCACCCGCGGCCGGTCCCTTTCGGGATCACAGACACCCGCTGGCACCGGCTCCTTGGATCTCAGTCACCAGCGTGTTGGTCCTTTGGACCACAGTCACCCGCGGTTGGTCCTTTGGACCACAGGTCACCGGGCGGTCCCTTGATCACAGTACACCGCGGCCCCGGTCCCTTTGGATCCACAGTCATCCAGCGGCCGGTCCCTTGGATCACAGTCAACCCGCGGTACGGTCCCTTGGTTCACCAGTCACCCCAGCGGCGGTCCCTTGGATCACAGTCACCGGGCCGGTCCTTGAAGATCACACGTCACCGACGGTATGTCGGGTTGGTCTTTAATTCCATCAGTCTAGCGGCCCGGTCCTTTGGATCTCAGTCACCGCGGCCGGGTTCCCTGAGACCACAGTCACCCGCGGGGCCCCCGGGGTCCCTTGGAATCACAGTCACACACACGGCGGTCCCTGGGACCACAGTCACCCGGCGCCGGTCCATGTTCGACCACAGTCACCCGCAGCGGAAGGTCCCTTGGACCACAGTCACCCGCGGCCGGTCCCTGGGACCAAGTCCCCCCACCCCGCAGCGGGGTCCCGGGACCACAGTCCACCCGCGGTTGGTTCTATTGGACCACAGTAACCGCGGGCACCGGTCACTTGGATCACAGTCACCCACGGCCGGTACCCTGGGGATCACAGTCTCCCGCGGCGCCCATCCTGGGATCACAGTCACCCGCGGCCGGTCCCTTAGTTTCACAGTCTCACCGCGGCCGGTCCATTGTATTCACAATCACCTGGGGGCCGGTCCCTTGGAATCACAGTCTCCCGCGGCCACAGTACGATAGCGGCGCGGGGAGGTTACATAGAGGTGAGGGGTATGGAGTGGGGGGGATTGGACAGCCGCGGGCGTGCGTGTCGGGGGTGGGGCGAGGATACGCGGCGGGCGGCGCGGGGCCACCGCCGTAATCCTCGGCGGGCGCGGGGAGATAGACATGGCGTAGCGGTGGGCGTAGGCTGACGGCCCTCGAGGGGGTGGGGGGGGGGGGGGTCCTTGGGAGTTCGACGGCCATGGTCGTCACGGGGATAGTCGGATTCATTGGACCACAGTCACAACGCGGCCGGTCCCTGGGACTCACGTCACCCGCGGCCGGTCACTCGGGACCACAGTCACCCGGCGGCGGTCCCCTGGCGGACCTAGTCACCACGCGGGGTTCCTTGGACCACAGTCAACGCGGCCGGTCCCTGGGACCACAGTCATACGCGGACCGGTCCCTGGGACCTCAGTCACCCGCGGCTCCGGTCCCGGCGATCCACGTCACCCGCGGTTGGTCCTTTGGACCAACAGTCCACCGCGTTTTGGTCCTTTGGACCACAGTCACCGCGGCGGTCCCTTGGATCACAGTCACCCGCGGCCGGTCCCTTGGATCACAGTCAACGAGGCCGGTCCCTTGGATCACCAGTCAACCGCGGCCGGTCCTTGGATTCACAGTCACCGCGCCTGGTCCCTGGATCACAGGTCTCCCGCGGCCGGTCACTGGATCTCAGTCACCCGCGGTTGGTCCTTTGAATCACTGTCAACAACGCGGCCCGGTCCCTTTGTATCACAGTCAACCGCGGCGGTCCCTGGGAAACAACAGTCACCGCGGAACCGGTCCCTAGAGGGACCACAGTTCCTACCGCGGCGGTCCCTTGGATCACAGGTCCCAACCACGGCCCGGGTCCCGGGGCACCACCAGTTCACCCCGGCCGGGTTCCATGCGGACCACAGTCACCGCGGCCTCCCTTGGACCAAAGTCCACCCGCGGCCGTGTCCTGGGGACCACAGTCACACGCGCGGCCGGTCCCTGGACCACAGTCCACGCGGTTTGGTCCTTTGGACCACAGTCACCGCGGCCGGTCCCTTGGATCACGTCACCGCGGTCCGGTCCCTGGCGATCACAGTCACCCGCGGCGTCCCTGGGATTCCACAGTCACAGCGGACCGGGTCCCTAGTATCACAGTTCACCCGCGGCCCGGGTCCCTAGGTATCAACAGTCACCCGGGGCCGCGGTCCCTTGGATCACAGTCACCGCGGCACGTTTCTTGGAACCACAGTCACCCGCGGCGAGTCCCCTGGGCCACAGTCCACCCGGCCGGCCGGTCCTGGGACCACAGTCACCGCGGCGGGTCCTGGGACCACAGTCCACCCGCGGCCGTTTTTTTTTTTCATTGGACACAGTCACCTCGCGGCCTGGTCCCTGGGGGTCCACTGTCATCCGCGGACCGGTCCCTGGGACCACAGTACCCGCGGTACCGGTCCCTGGGACCACAGTCACCCTCGAGGGCCGTCTTTGGGACCACCGTCACCCGCGGCCGGTCCTTTGGACCACAGTCACCCGCGGCCGGTCCCTGGGACCACAGTCACCCGCGGCCGGTCCCTTGGATCACAGTCACCCGCGGCCGGTCCCTGGGATCACAGTCACCCGCGGCCGGTCCCTGGGACCACAGTCACCCGCGGCCGGTCCTTTGGCACAAGTACCCGCGGCGGACACGGTCCTGTGACCACAGTCCCCGCGGACCGGTCCCTGGGACCACAGTCAACCGCGGCCCGGTCCCTTGGACCACAGTCACCCAGCGCCGGTCCTGGGACCACAGTCACCCTCACCGGCCCCGGGGTCCCTGGGACCACAGTCACCACGCGGCCCGGTCCCTTGGACACAGTCCACCCCAGCGCTCGGGTCCCTTGGATCACCAAGTCACACGCGGCACGATTCCTTGGACCCACTGTCACCCACAGCGGTCCGGTCCCTGGGACCACAGTCACCCGCGGGGGCCAGGTCCCTGGGACCACCGTCACCCGCGCGGGCCGGTCCCGGGGACCACAGTCACCCGCGGCCGGTTCCTTGGACCACGTCACCGCGGCCGGTTCCTTGGACCACAAGTCACCCGCGGCGGTCCCTGGGACCACAGCACCGCGGCCTGGTCCTGGGACCACAGTCACCCGCGGCCGGTCCTTTGGACCACAGTCACCCGCGGCCGGTCCGTTGGACCACAGTCACTCGCGGCCGGTCCCTGGGACCACAGTCACCCGCGGCCGGTCCCTTGGACCACAGTCACCCGCTGGCGGGGTCCCTTGGACCACACGTCAACCCGAGGCGGGTCCCTATGGGCCACCACAGTCACCCGCGGCCGGTCCCTGGGACCACAGTCACCCGCGGCCGGTCCCTTGGACCACAGTTGCCCGTGGATCTGCTCCGGTCATGCTTTGGTTGACCCTTTCTGGATAGCTCCACACATGTGACTGTGATCCTCCATTTACCACTCATGATATTCTTGGAGGGAGAGTGCAGAGGGGGCTTTCTCGCTGTGGGCCGTCACCTCGCACGGTCCAGGCTGGGATCACAGGATGGAGACCATGTTGTTGTGTTGATGTCCTCGTCTTATCTCCTCCAGGTTCTCCACCCTCCGGCCTCTCCCGAGTGATGTCCGTCATCCATCTCCTGGCGCAGAGTTACTGCTGCAGGATGTGGCCGCAGCTCCCGCTGACCTCTCCGGGGGCCTTCATCAGCTTCATACACATTTACCTGAAGGTCTCCTCTGAACTGCGAGCCGCCATACACCTGGAGGAGGCAAGGTGAGGACGGGCGACGACGGACGCAGGGGATGGGGGGGCAGGCGGGAAGAACGGGGGGCGCGAGGAGAGGTTGAAAGGGGGCGGGGAGGGGGGGAGGGGGCACCACCAGCCACAGGTCAAGTGTGGAAAAGAGAGAGGCAACCACTACGTGGATATTGTAGATGTAGATAGTCCCCATGTACAGGGCTTCCTGGCTTCGCTTGCCCTTGACTTCCCTCCAAACGTCGTGAGCTCTGTAATCAGTAAGTGATGATGGACTCTGAATGCTGGCCGACTATGGCCTGAGAGGTGTCAGTGTTATCAGCAGGATCTAAGAGCTGTCAGTGTTATCAGCAGAACCTGAGAGGTGTCAGTGTTCTCAGCAGAACCTGAGAGGTGTCAGTGTTATCAGCAGAACCTGAGATGTGTCAGTGTTATCAGCAGGATCTAAGAGGTGTCAGTGTTATCAGCAGGATCTAAGAGGTGTCAGTGTTATCAGCAGAACCTGAGAGGTGTCAGTGTTATCAGCAGAACCTGAGAGGTGTCAGTGTTATCAGCAGAACCTGAGAGGTGTCAGTGTTATCATGCAGGATTAAGAGGTGTCAGTGTTATCAGCAGAACCTGAGAGGTGTCAGGGTTATCAGCAGAACCTAAGAGGTGTCAGTGTTATCAGCAGGACCTGAGAGGTGTCAGTGTTATCAGCAGAACCTAAGAGGTGTCAGTGTTATCAGCAGAACCTGAGATGTGTCAGTGTTATCAGCAGGATATCTAAGAGGTGTCAGTGTTATCAGCAGAACCTGAGAGGTGTCAGTGTTCTCAACAGGATCTAAGGTGTCATTGTTATCAACAGAATCTAAGGTGTCATTGTTATCAACAGAATCTAAGGTGTCAGTGTTATCAGCAGAACCTAAAAGGTGTCAGTGTTATCAGCAGAACCTGAGAGGTGTCAGTGTTATCAGCAGAACCTGAGAGCTGTCAGTGTTATCAGCAGGATCTAAGAGGTATCAGTGTTATCAGCAGAACCTGAGAGCTGTCAGTGTTATCAGCAGAAGCTAAGAGCTGTCAGTGTTTTCAGCAGGACCTGAGAGGTGTCAGTGTTATCAGCAGGACCTGAGAGGTGTCAGTGTTATCAGCAGAACCTAAGAGGTGTCAGTGTTCTCAACAGGATCTAAGGTGTCATTGTTATCAGCAGGATCCAAGGTGTCAGTGTTCTCAGCAGAACCTAAAAGGTGTCAGTGTTATCAGCAGAACCTGAGAGGTGTCAGTGTTATCAGCAGGATCTAAGTATGTCATTTGTTATCAAGCAGAATCTTAAGGGTAGTACAGTGTCTCTCAGCGAACTGAGAGGTTAGTCAGAGTGTTATCAGCAGTACCGAGATGGTGTCAGTGTTATCAGCAGGATCTAAGAGGTGTCAGTGTTATCAGCAGAACCTGAGAGGTGTCAGTGTTATCAGCAGGATCTAAGAGGTGTCAGTGTTATCAGCAGAACCTGAGAGGTGTCAGTGTTATCAGCAGAACCTGAGAGGTGTCAGTGTTATCAGCAGAACCTAAGAGGTGTCAGTGTTCTCAACAGGATCTAAGGTGTCATTGTTATCAGCAGGATCTAAGAGCTGTCAGTGTTATCAGCAGAGAACCTATAGATCGGTTGTCTGTGTTCTCAACAGGATATAAGGTGTCATTGTTATCATCAGAATCTAAGGTGTCAGTGTTATCAGCAGGATCTAAGAGCTGTCAGTGTTATCAGCAGGACCTGAGAGGTGTCAGTGTTATCAGCAGAACCTGAGAGGTGTCAGTGTTATCAGCAGGATCTAAGAGCTGTCAGTGTTATCAGCAGGACCTGAGAGGTGTCAGTGTTATCAGCAGAACCTAAGAGGTGTCAGTGTTATCAGCAGGATCTAAGAGGTGTCAGTGTTATCAGCAGAACCTGAGAGGTGTCAGTGTTATCAGCAGAAGATAAGAGCTGTCAGTGTTTTCAGCAGGACCTGAGAGGTGTCATTGTTATCAGCGGAAACCTAAGAAGGTGTCCTGAGTGTTATCAGCTGGACCTGAGAGCCGTGAGTGTTATCAGCAGGACCTGAGAGCCGTGAGTGTTATTAGCCAGACCTGAGAGCCCTGAGTGTTATCAGATGGATCTGAGAGCCGTGAGTGTTATCAGCAGGACCTGAGAGCCGTGAGTGTTATCAGCTGGACCTGAGAGCCCTGAGTGTTATCAGCAGGACCTGAGAGCCCTGAGTGTTATCAGCAGGACCTGAGAGCCCTGAGTGTTATCAGCAGGACCTGAGAGCCCTGAGTGTTATCAGCAGGACCTGAGAGCCCTGAGTGTTATCAGCTGGACCTGAGAGTCCTGAGTGTTATCAGCTGGACCTGAGAGCCGTGAGTGTTATCAGCAGGACCTGAAAGCTGTGAATTTTTCAGCTGGACCTAAGAGCCGTGAGTATTGTCAGCACTTCCTGATAGCCCTGAGTATTGTCAGCACTTCCTGAGAGCCCTGAGTGTTATCAGCAGGACCTGAGAGCCGTGAGTGTTATCAGCTGGACCTAAGAACCCTGAGTGTTATCAGCAGGACCTGAGAGCTGTGAGTGTTATCAGCAGGACCTGAGAGCTGTGAGTGTTATCAGCTTGTCCTGAGAGCCGTGAGTGTTACCAGCTGGTTCTGAGAGCCGTGAGTGTTATCAGCTGGACCTGAGAGCCGTGAGTGTTATCAGCTGGACCTGAGAGCCCTGAGTGTTATCAGCAGGACCTGAGAGCTGTGAGTGTTATCAGCTGGACCTGAGAGCCGTGAGTGTTATCAGCAGGACCTGAGAGCCGTGAGTGTTATCAGAAGGAACCGAGAGCCCTGAGTGTTATCAGGGAGGATACGGGGGAGGAGCCGTGAGTGTTATAAAGGCTTAACCAGAAGCAGCCGTGAGTGTTATCAGCTGGACTCGGGAGCTGTGAGTGTTATCAGCAGGAAAAAAACCTTTGAGAGCCTGTGAGGGGTTTATCAGGGACGAGAGCCGTGAGTGTTATCAGCGGACCTGAGAGCCTGGTGTTACAACTGACCTGAGAGCGTGAGTGTTATCATTTGACCTGAGACCCCTGAGTGTTATCAGCGGACCGAGAGCTGGGGTGTTTCGCAGGACCTGAGAGCTGTGAGTGTTATCAGCAGGACCTAAGAGCTGTCAGTGTTATCAGCAGGACCTAAGAGCAGTGAGTGTTATCAGAAGGAACCGAGAGCCCTGAGTGTTATCAGGAGGAACTGAGAGCTGTGAGTGCTATAAGCTGAACCTGAGAGCCCTGAGTGTTATCAGCTGGACCTGAGAGCTGTTAGTGTTATCAGCAGGACCTGAGAGCCGTGAGTGTTATCAGCAGGACCTGAGAGCCATGAGTATTATCAGCTGGACCCCAGAGCCCTAAGTGTTATCAAATGGACCTGAGAGCTGTGAGTGTTATCAGCTGGACCTGAGAGGCCATGTGGGAGTTGGGGTTTATCAGCGGACCAGGAGAGGTGAGTGTTATCACGGACTGAGAGCGGGAGTGTTATCAGCTGACCTGAGAGGTAGTGTTTATCAGCTGGCCCCTGAGAGGTGAGTGTTATCAGCAGGACCTGAGAGACGTGAGTGTTATCAGCTGGACCTGAGAGCCGTGAGTGTTATCAGCAGGACCTGAGAGCCGTGAGTGTTATCAGCAGGACCTGAGAGCCGTGAGTGTTATCAGCAGGACCTGAGAGCCGTGAGTGTTATCAGCAGGACCTGAGAGCCGTGAGTGTTATCGGGCTGAGCTTGTGTTTAGGGGCTACCGTGAGTGTTATCAGCAGGACCTGAGAGCCAAGAGTTTTATCAGCTGGACTCGAGAGCCCTGAGTGTTATCAGGAGGAACTGAGAGCCGTGAGTGCTATAAGCTGAACCTGAGAGCTCTGAGTATTATTAGCAGGACCTGAGAGCTGTGTTATCAGCAGGACCTGAGAGCTGTGAGTGTTATCAGCTGGACCTTAGAGCCGTGAGTGTTATCAGCAGGACCTGAGAACTGTCAGTGTTATCAGTTGGACCTGAGAGCCGTGAGTGTTATCAGGAGGGCCTGAGAGCCCTGAGTGTTGTCAGATGGATCTGAGAGCTGTGAGTGTTATCAGCAGGACCTGAGAGCCCTGAGTGTTATCAGCTGGACCTGAGAGCCATGAGTGTTATCAGCTGGACCCGAGAGCTGTGAGTGTTATCAGCTGGACCCGAGAGCCGTGAGTGTTATCAGCTGGACCCTAAAGCCGTGAGTGTTATCAGCTGGATCCTAGAGCCGTGTTATCAGCTGGTCCTGAGAGCTGTGTCACCAGCTGGACCTGAGAGCCTTGTTATACCTGAGGACCCGAAAAGAGCCCTGAGTGTTTTACAGCTGGAACCTGGAGATCCGTTGTCACCAACTATAACTCCGAGAGCCGTGAGTGTTATCAGCAGGACCCGACAGCCCTGAATGTTTTCAGCAGGACCCTAGAGCCGTGAGTGTTATCAGCTGGACCTGAGAGCCCTGAGTGTTATCAGCTGGACCTGAGAATCCTGAGTGTTATCAGCTGGACCTGAGAATCCTGAGTGTTATCAGCTGGACCTGAGAATCCTGAGTGTTATCAGCAGGACCTGAGTGCCCTGAGTTTTTTCAACTGGACTTGAGAGCTGTGAGTGTTATCAGGAGGACCCGAGACCTTTCTGGAGTTATAGTCACATTTGACCCTGAGAGTCGTGAGTGTTATCAGCAGGACCTGAGAGCCGTGAGTGTTATCAGTTGGACTTGAAAGCTGTGGGTGTTATCACCTGGACCTAAGAACCGTTAGTGTTATCAGCAGGACCTGAGAGCCCTGAGAGTTACAGCTGACCCCATACCCTGAGTGTTTAACAGCAGACATGAGCGCGGGGGTGGGTGAATGTTATCAGCAGGACCTGAGCGCCCTGAGTGTTATCAGCAGGACCTGAGCGCCCTGAGTGTTATCAGCAGGACCTGAGCGCCCTGAGTGTTATCAGCAGGACCTGAGAGCCCTGAGTGTTATCAGCTGGACCTGAGAGCCCTGAGTGTTATCAGCTGGACCTGAGAGCCCTGAGTGTTGTATCAGAAGGTGACCTGACGCCCTGAGTGGTTATCAGCGGGATCTGGCCCTGGAGGCCCTGGTGGTTGTATCAGCGGGACCTGAGAGACATGAGTGTTATCAGCGGGACCTGAGAGACGTGAGTGTTATCAGCGGGACCTGAGAGACATGAGTGTTATCAGCTGGACCTGATGTGATGAAATCCCCTCCACAGTGCATAAAAAGATCAACCCATTATCCTTATATATATGGCTTCTGTCATTTACCCTGTAGTCTAGTCAAATCTTATCTATCCCTCTACTGAGGCCAATATTGAGACCGCGCTCTTCCTTTCACAGCTGCAGTAAAGTGAGATGAGTCGGCTCTGTTGATTTTATCCTTTCATGTATTGCTCTTGAGCTATAGGGCCTTGGTCTAGTCATCGTATCTGAGATGTCTCCAATACTAGAACGCATAGAGTGATCTTTATGTCATTAACTACTATTTGTAAGGGGATTACATAGAAATAAGCAGCAGCTGCAGGAAGGTGAGATCAGTCTGCCCCACCATTCAGGAGTTTAAAATCTTTATCAGCTCAGTAAGAAAAGGACAGAAACTTGATGTGTAATTTTTATTTGCATAGGACTGCCAAAATAAAAATGAAAAAAGACTGCCCAAAATTGTTTGGTAAATTTTTTTTATTACAGGAATATTGGTTTTCACAAAAATCCTCCTTTCTGACGGAAGTGTCCCTTTAAGGCCCTGGACAGGCAGAACCGGATTGAACTACATTCGGGAGTGGACCGGTAAAGGACTGAGGTTTACTGTACGATCCTGTCATCTATAACCTTGATGAAAGGCCCCGAGCTCTGCTTCCCTTTACCAGAAACAGTTTTCAGGGTCATAAGTTGGGTGCAGATGGGGATTTAGTGGCCGCACTGAGAACCCTAATCACACAGCGGCATTGGGGATCTTAGCAGGAAAAGTTTGGGCCGTGGCCCGATTATCCCCGGATCGGAAGCCGGCTTATGATGAAAGGAGGTGCATAAAACTGATCTTAATCCTTTGCCTAAGCCCACTTGTAGGAAATCAAGGATTTTCCAGATGTTCAGCCTTAGTGAAAGTCGAACAGAGGGATGTGGGGATTTTCCAGGCAGAAGTCAGTGGCAGATGGGGCTTGAGGAGCAATCACAGGCTCAGGCTGACCCCTGGCTCAGGCGCATTGTACATGGACCAAAAATTGTCAGGAACCTTCTCCTTGGCCAAGCGTGGACAGTCACTGCACGTTCCCTGGTCTTCTGGTCGGACCCTGAGTATCAGCGCTATAGGTTCTCCCACTGGGTCCACCTAGTGTAGGACCATCCTAGGCTGTCCTACTGTAGACTAGAGCCACCCTGAGGACCTTCGTTATGGTGGATTCTGAGATCTTCCCAATCAAGTCCCCTAGAAAGAAAAGATCTCATCCAAATGGAGTCTACACGAGCGTCGATTGCAATGAGAGAGGTTGTGGTGTCCCCTCCATATCTCCTCAGTAGGGGAGCCCATAGGCATAGAGATTAGATGCCGCTGCCCATGTCCGGCCAATGACGTCCTCAGGGGCCCATAGGCATAAGGAATGTAGGGAGCTGCCTGTGTCCGGACAGTGACGTCCTCGGGGACCGGTGGCATAAGAAATAGATGGCATGGCCCGTGTCAGGCCAATGACATCCTCAGGGGCCCATAGGCATAAGGAATAGAAGGCGCTGCCTGTGTCCGGCCAGTGACATCTTCTGGGGCCCGTAGCCATAAGGAATAGAAGGCGCTGCCTGTGTCCGGCCAGTGACATCTTCTGGGGCCCGTAGCCATAAGGAATAGAGGGTGCTGCTTGTGTCCGGCCAATGACCTCTCTCGGGGACCCCTAGGTATAAGGAATAGTTGGCCCGTGTCCAGCCAGTGACGTCTTCGGGGCCCATAAGCCTGAGAGAGGGGACGACACCAATATCTTTACATAAAGAATAGATGAGACGACCGACAAGGTTGATTCTAAAAAGTAAAAGCCCGATCTATTAAAATATAACCTCGTTTATCCCGTGCGCTGAACACCGGAGAAGGAGGAGATTCCCAGCCCCAACATTGTGATTTTTTAGGTCATTTCACGTCCCCTAAAAATTGGAATAAAAAGTGATCAGAAAGTGGCCAGTCTCCCAAAATGGTCCCAATATAAGGTGCACCTCAGCCCACAAACAGTGAGTCCTCACTCGGGTCCAGAGGGGGAAGTACAGAAAAAGAATTGGTGTGTCGCAGAACCTCGGCTCCGCATAGGAGTAGGTAAAAAATATATAAATGGTTTTTTTTTTTTAAAGTAATTAAACATAAGGAGAAGCCGCCATCCTTGGTGTCCCCAGAATCACACAGATCACATTGAATATACTGGACGCCATTAGAACAAAACTCTCCAAACACGACGCTCGCAGGGTCTTCACCTCCCCTAGAATGATGTTTTGGTTTCCCAGGATATTCTATGGTCCGGTGAACGACACCGATATAAAGTATATAAAGTCCCTCGAAAAAACAAGAAGCCCCTATAGGTCTATATATACGGAAAAATAAAGACGTTCTGGCTCTCACAAGAACCAAATAATTATGACCAGCTGTCGGGAAGGGGTTAAACACCACGTCTGACACAGGTCGACTGATGCCGCCCTATTCTGCATCTTCCTGATGCAGAATACCGCCATCTCACAGAACCTGACCGCCGCCTCACACGGCCTGACCGCCGCCTCCCCGCTGACCGCCATCTCACAGAACCTGACCGCCGCCTCACAGAACCTGACCGCCATCTCACAGAACCTGACCGCCGCCTCACACGACCTGACCGCCGCCTCACACGACCTGACCGCCGCCTCCCCGCTGACCGCCATCTCACAGAACCTGACCGCCATCTCACAGAACCCGACCGCCGCCTCACAGAACCCGACCGCCGCCTCACAGAACCCGACCGCCGCCTCACAGAACCTGACCGCCGCCTCACACGACCTGACCGCCGCCTCACACGACCTGACCGCCGCCTCCCCGCTGACCGCCATCTCACAGAACCTGACCGCCGCCTCACACGGCCTGACCGCCGCCTCCCCGCTGACCACCATCTCACAGAACCTAACCGCCGCCTCACACGACCTGACCGCCGCCTCCCCGCTGACCACCATCTCACAGAACCTGACCGCCGCCTCACACGACCTGACCGCCATCTCACACGACCTGACCGCCGCCTCCCCGCTGACCGCCATCTCACACGACCTGACCGCCGCCTCCCCGCTGACCGCCATCTCACACACCTGCCCGCCCGCTCCACTGCCTTGTGACCGCCATCTGCACACGACCTGAAACACCTCCTCCCTGCTTGACCGGCCATCTCACAAGACCTGACCACCGCTCACACGACCCGACCCGCCGCCTCCCCGTGACCGCCATCTTTCACAGATATCCGACCGCCGCCTCCCCGCAGACCACCATCTCACAGAACCTGACCGCCGCCTCACACGACCTGACCGCCGCCTCCCCGCTGACCACCATCTCACAGAACCTAACCGCCGCCTCACACGACCTGACCGCCACCTCCCCGCTGACCAACGCCTCACAGAACCTGACCGCCATCTCACACGACCTGACCGCCGCCTCACACGACCTGACCGCCGCCTCCCCGCTGACCGCCATCTCACACGACCTGACCGCCGCCTCACACGACCTAAACCGCCGCCCCACACGCCTGACCCGCCGCCACCCCGCTGACCGCCATCTCACACGACCTGCCCCGCCGCCATCACACCCCTAAACCGCCCTCACACACCTGACCGCGCCTCACCCACTGACCCCTGACGCCATCTCACAGAACCTGACCGACGCCTCCCCGCTGACCGCCATCTCACAGAACCTGACCGCCGCCTCACACGACCTGACCGCCGCCTCCCCGCTGACCGCCATCTCACACGACCTGACCGCCGCCTCCCCGCTGACCGCCATCTCACACGACCTGACCGCCGCCTCACACGACCTGACCGCCGCCTCCCCGCTGACCGACGCCTCACAGAACCTGACCGCCGCCTCACACGACCTGACCGCCGCCTCACACGACCTGACCGCCGCCTCACAGAACCTGACCGCCATCTCACAGAACCTGACCGCCACCTCACAGAACCTGACCGCCATCTCACAGAACCCGACCGCCGCCTCACAGAACCTGACCGCCGCCTCACACGACCTGACCGCCGCCTCACACGACCTGACCGCCGCCTCACACGACCTGACCGCCGCCTCCCCGCTGACCGCCATCTCACAGAACCTGACCGCCGCCTCACAGAACCTTACCCCCCTCACACCTGACCGCCCCCACAACCGCCGCGCCTCCCGGACCGCATCTCACAAACGACCCGCCCCGCTGGCCCCCCACCGCCTTCAAAACACCCTACGACCGCGCCGCCTCCCCCTGACCGCCCTCACAACCAAACCGCCCCCCGCTGACCGCCACTCCAAACCTGACCGCCCCCACACCAAGCCCCGGACCCCACTCACAGAACCCTACCCCCGCCCACAGCCTACCGCCGCCTCCCGCTGACCTCCCTGAAGAACACCGCGCCTCCCCTGACCGCACCCGCCGAGCACTGCCGCCCTCCAACCGACCCCGCCTCCCCTACCGCTCCACGACTACCCCGCCTCCACCCGACCGCCGCCTCCCCCTGACCGCCCTCCAACCTACCCCCGCCTCCACGCCTGACCGCCCCCCGCGCCATCCACGAACTACCGCCCCTTTCCACGCCGACCCCCGCCCCCAACTCCCGACCTAACCGTCCCGCCCTGACCACCCTTCAACAGAACCCCGCCCCATCCACGACCTGACGCCCCCCCAAACCGACCGCCGCTCCCGCCCATCCACAGACCTACCGCCCCCCGTCCCCCCCCCCCAAAACCCCCCCCCCCCTCCCCCCCCCCCTCCCCTTTCCACGACCACCCCGCCTCCCGCTACCGCCCTCCACGACCTACCCCCCGCCTCCACCCTGACCGCCGCCTCCCAGCTGACCCCCCTCACACCACCTGACCGCCGCCTCACACGGGCTGACCGCCGCCTCACAGAACCTGACCGCCGCCTCACACGACCTGACCGCCACCTCACACGACCCGACCGCCGCCTCACACGACCCGACCCCCGCCTCGCACGACCCGACCGCCGCCGCCCGCCTCACAACGACCCTGACGCCGCCTCCACGACCTGACCGCCCTACACGACCTACCGCCGCCTCCCACACACCGACCGCCGCTCAGAACCTGACCGCCGCCTCCCCGCTGACCGCCATCTCACAGAACCTGACCGCCGCCTCACACGACCTGACCGCCGCCTCACACGACCTGACCGCCGCCTCCCCGCTGACCGCCATCTCACAGAACCTGACCGCCATCTCACAGAACCTGACCGCCATCTCACAGAACCTGACCGCCGCCTCACACGACCTGACCGCCGCCTCACAGAACCTGACCGCCGCCTCACACGACCTGACCGCCGCCTCACAGAACCTGACCGCCGCCTCACACGACCTGACCGCCATCTCACAGAACCTGACCGCCGCCTCACAGAACCTGACCGCCGCCTCCCCGCTGACCGCCATCTCACAGAACCTGACCGCCGCCTCACACGACCTGACCGCCGCCTCCCCGCTGACCGCCATCTCACACGACCTGACCGCCGCCTCCCCGCTGACCGCCATCTCACACGACCTGACCGCCGCCTCCCCGCTGACCGCCATCTCACAGAACCTGACCGCCGCCTCCCCGCTGACCGCCATCTCACAGAACCTGACCGCCGCCTCCCCGCTGACCGCCATCTCACAGAACCTGACCGCCGCCTCACAGAACCTGACCGCCGCCTCACATGACCTGACCGCCACCTCACATGACCTGACCGACGCCTCCCCGCTGACCGACGCCTCACAGAACCTGACCGCCGCCTCACACGACCTGACCACCACCTCCCCGCTGACCGCCATCTCACAGAACCTGACCGCCGCCTCACAGAACCTGACGGCCGCCTCACAGAACCTGACCGCCGCCTCCCCGCTGACCGACGCCTCACAGAACCTGACCGCCGCCTCACACGACCTGACCGCCGCCTCCCCGCTGACCGCCATCTCACAGAACCTGACCGCCGCCTCCCCGCTGACCGCCATCTCACACGACCTGACCGCCGCCTCCCCGCTGACCGCCATCTCACAGAACCTGACCGCCGCCTCACACGACCTGACCGCCGCCTCCCCGCTGACCGCCGCCTCACACGACCTGACCGCCGCCTCCCCGCTGACCGCCATCTCACAGAACCTGACCGCCGCCTCCCCGCTGACCGCCATCTCACAGAACCTGACCGCCGCCTCACACGACCTGACCGCCGCCTCCCCGCTGACCGCCATCTCACACGACCTGACCGCCGCCTCCCCGCTGACCGCCATCTCACACGACCTGACCGCCGCCTCCCCGCTGACCGCCATCTCACAGAACCTGACCGCCGCCTCACACGACCTGACCGCCGCCTCCCCGCTGACCGCCGCCTCACAGAACCTGACCGCCATCTCACAGAACCTGACCGCCGCCTCACACGACCTGACCGCCGCCTCACACGACCTGACCGCCGCCTCACACGACCTGACCGCCGCCTCACACGACCTGACCGCCATCTCACACGACCTGACCGCCGCCTCACACGACCTGACCGCCGCCTCCCCGCTGACCGCCATCTCACAGAACCTGACCGCCGCCTCACACGACCTGACCGCCGCCTCCCCGCTGACCGCCATCTCACAGAACCTGACCGCCGCCTCACACGACCTGACCGCCGCCTCCCCGCTGACCGCCATCTCACAGAACCTGACCGCCGCCTCACACGACCTGACCGCCGCCTCACACGACCTGACCGCCGCCTCCCCGCTGACCGCCATCTCACAGAACCTGACCGCCGCCTCACACGACCTGACCGCACCTCCAGACCTGACCCCCTCACAGCACCTGACCGCCGCCTCCCCGCTGACCGCCATCTCACAGAACCTGACCGCCGCCTCACACGACCTGACCGCCGCCTCCCCGCTGACCACCATCTCACAGAACCTGACCGCCGCCTCACACGACCTGACCGCCGCCTCCCCGCTGACCGCCATCTCACAGAACCTGACCGCCGCCTCACACGACCTGACCGCCGCCTCCCCGCTGACCGCCATCTCACAGAACCTGACCGCCGCCTCACAGAACCTGACCGCCGCCTCACAGAACCTGACCGCCGCCTCACACGACCTGACCGCCGCCTCACACGACCTGACCGCCGCCTCACACGACCTGACCGCCGCCTCACACGACCTGACCGCCGCCTCCCCGCTGACCGCCATCTCACAGAACCTGACCGCCGCCTCACACGACCTGACCGCCATCTCACAGAACCTGACCGCCGCCTCACACGACCTGACCGCCGCCTCCCACGACCTGACCGCCGCCTCTGACCTCACACGACCTGACCGCCGCCTCCCCGCTGACCGCCATCTCACAGACTAAACCGACCTGCCGCCCCTCCCCGCTGACCGCCATCTCACAGAACCTGACCACCGCCGCCTCACACGACCTGACCGCCGCCTCCCGCTGACGCCCTCTCACAACGACCAAGGCCCCCCTCCCCGCTGACCGCCCTCTCACACGACCTGACCGCCGCCTCCCCGCTGACCGCCATCTCACAGAACCTGACCGCCGCCTCACACGACCTGACCGCCTCCCCTGACCGCCCCACCGACTGACCGCCATCTCCACGACCTGACCGCCGCCTCCCGCCTACCGCCATTCTCACACTGACCGCCCCCACGACCTACCCCCAGCCGCCTCCCGCTGACCGCCGCCTCACAGAACCTGACCGCCATCTCACAGACCTGACCGGCCACCTCCCAAACCTGACCGCCATCTCACAGAACCTGACCGCCCCTCCCCGCTGACCGCCATCCAAAACACCTGACCGCCGCCTCCCAGCTGACCGCCACTCCGACTGACCGCCCTCCTGACCCTCAACGACCGCCGCCTCACAGAATCCTGCCGCCGCCTCCCCGCTGACCGCCATCACCACGCCTGACCCAGCCGCCTCACACGCCTGACGCCGCCTCCCACACCGCGCCTCCGAACCGACGCCCTCACAAACCCTGACCGCCCCACACGACCTGACCGCCGCCTCAACGACCTGACCGGCCTCCACAGACCTGACCAAGACCGACGCCTCCCGCTGACCGCCATCTCACACGACCTGACCGCCGCCTCCCGACCTGACCGCCACCTCACAGAACCTGACCGCCCCTTCCCTGACCGCCTCTCACACGACTGACCGCCGCCTCCTACCGCCATCTCACACGACCTGACCGCCTCACACGACCTGTCCGCCGCCTCCCCGCTGACCGCCATCTCACACGACCTGACCGCCATCTCACACGACCTGACCGCCGCCTCCCTGCTGACCGGCACCTCACAGGACCCTCCCGCCGCCTTGCACGCCACTCCCCTCCGCCCGTCGCCCTCCCCTCCGCGAGCTCTGACAGTACAGCAGTGAGAGGATCGCTTGATGGTCCTTATTTTAGGTCAGCTATGACCTGAGCAGTGTAAGTGTTATCAGCAATAAACTGATAAGTGTGAAGAAGCCCTTTCCCATCAGTGCAGAAAAAGACTGACCCATTAACCGTTCATGTATTGTTCTTGGTCTAGTCTCATCTTATCTATCCCTGTGAGGAGAACAATAGAGCAGTCATGTAATTACCTATTATTTGTAAGGAGACAACATAGCGATAAGCAGCAACTGCAGTAAAGCCGGTCCGGCCCTCAGGATTTTTATAAGTAATTTTTATTGCATAGGACTGACAAACTAAACCTACAAAAAATTCTTAAAAAATAAAAATAGAGTTTTTCAGGAATACTTGTTTAATAAAAATCCCCCTTTCTGAGGGCAGGGCCCCGGCAACACACTTTGGGGCAGGAGTTTTTCCTTTCTTATTAAAGCAGATGGGGAACATGCGCCCCTTTAGATACCGAACCCCAGCAACATGGCCGCCCGCACTGCCTGGGTGTCAGGGCTCCCAAGTCTTCGGGGCACCCGTCTAGAAGAGTCCATCAGTATCCAGTGGTCAGAACAAGGACTCCCACACTTGGGGGTTTACACCAGGTTGGGATCTAGAATGGTCTTACCTGTCTCCTAGAAGGGCGGGGCCTACCACAACTAGGCGGGGCCTCATGAATCAAAGACCTCCGACCAAATTCAAGCCCACGTGCTTAGGAGGGGCGCGGGTGCCTGGCCGAGCCTTAGACGGGTATATGAGGACATGCTGTAAGGGCCCCGTCTTCTCTATACAGCACAGGTGTCAAACTGCGGCCCTCCAGCTGTTGGGAAACTACAACTCCCATCATGCATTTGTATAATCTATAAGTGGGAATGATGGGAGTTGTAGTTTCCCAACAGCTGGAGGGCCACAGTTTGACACCCCTGCTATATAGAGCAGCACCAGGCTCTTCTTCCTCTGTGTACCGCCCCACCTCAAACACCCACCAGCCACAGCCCAAGCCACCATGGGCCCAGGGGCGTAGCTATAGGGGGTGCAGTCTAAGGGGGCCCAAAAGCCATTCTGACACATAAGGAGACACCAGCCTTGTAAGTGGCACATGGTGGCTGGGGAGGGGGCCCCGTTTCACTTTTTTGCACTAGGACCCAGGGGCTTCAAGTTACACCTCTGCATGGGCCACTCACCAGGCACAGAGGAGGTGCCCCAAGTCCTGCAGACTCCAGGCCAGCATACCTCCATCACTGGGACTCCCAAACGTCCTATAGAGTCCACCGCAGCCCAGGAGTCCCAAGACCAAGTAGATGCAAAGGTCTCCCTCCTGAGGAAAAGACGACGCCTGGTGGTATCCGGACGGGGACTCAATGTCAAGCAGCTGCTCCAAAGGCAGGCACATCTTTATAACCTTATGGAGCCCAGCATGCAGACAACCCCCGCTAGAGCGAAACCCCACTCAAATCCAGAAGAGGTGTCCCCCGGGGAGTCCTGCAAACAGCCAGAGAGTGGGTGCAGATACCGCGATACACCCCACCGCTGGTTATACCAGTATACATGCAGCGAGGAGGGGAGAGGCAGGGGCGCCCCACCACTACTCAGAGGGTCAGGGGTCCAGGCGCTGGTCATTCCCTCGCTCCGACCTTGGCTACCTTCACTTGTGCGGGATCGTATTGGGGCAAACCCCGCCTCCAGCTCGACATGGACACGCCTCTTTACCAGTCAGGCTCCGCCTCTACAGGAATAAACCAATCAGCTCTCAGGACACTTGCTAAGAAATCTTATTTAATTTGCTACAAAAAATACAAAACTCCATATAAAAAAAAAGGAAAATAATCTACAGTGTAAAACTTTCCAGTGACGAGAGGCCTCGCGGTCCCAGCCGCCCCCATAGAGTCCTGGCTGACGCCGCACGGGGGGCGAGGGTCCCCCCCAGGGTGGAGAATACCCCCCCACCCCCGGCGTCCGCCCCCCAATGTCCAGTGTCAGAGGCTGATGAGCGAGCCCCCGCCGTCCACCTCCACCGTCTGGTAATGGACCTGCGGCTGGATCCCGCGCCGCTCTCCAAAGTCATAAAGTCCTAATCCATAGAGCGCCGAAACGTCACTGACCGGAGGGAACGTCGCCTCGGCCCGGGGGGCTCCCGAATACGACAGGTAACTGAGGAGAGAGAGGAGAGGGTTACACAAGTGATACAGAGCGGAGACCGGGCTCAGAGAGGCGACACCCCCCAGAGAGAGAGGGGCGCCCCCGAACCATACACCCCCCAGAGAGAGAGGGGCGCCCCCGAACCATACACCCCCCAGAGAGAGAGGGGCGCCCCCGAACCATACACCCCCCCCCCCCGAGAGAAAGGGGGGGCCCCC